>PVJH01019012.1:0-43896 GCA_004026705.1 Nesogale talazaci
CATCACTTACGCCATCCAGTGGCTCCCAAGATAGGTTAGGTTAGTCCTATTTTCTGGGGAATGAGCCTGATGGTTTATATTAAGAAGTGGTTGTAAAGTATGTCTATGCTATGATAAGTTTGAACATCTTTATGAGGTGTACAGTCTGGAAGCAGTATTTAGAGCAGGGGATAATCTGTTTATTGGACATTATAGTTTACAAAAGTTTTTTGTTATGTCACTGGTAATTAACTTCCCAAGCATGTTAATGGCAGTCTAAATCAGGAGGAAGTGCTGATGCTTTAAGAGACAAGTCACCACAAACCAGGTCACTAGATGAATGGTTTGGGGTGAAATCCATCAAGTCCTATACCTTAGTAGTTTGCCATACTCTCTAGCTTTTCTCCATGAGTACATGCTGCAGGCTTTCAAGAAAATTACCTCCGCAATTAAAACGATAGCGTCAGTTAGTGTTGAATTATTTAAACCTGAATAATTGCCTGCTCCCTAGTAATTGTGGACGTTGGGAACTTTCACAGAGTTAAATCTAAGGACACTGAGAGGTCAGGAAGATTCTCCGAAGCTTTTGTTCCAGGTGCCAGCCTTCTGGGTCTCTACAATTGCAAGTGGTAAGTGGGGAGAAGAGCAATGGCTGCCTTTTGAGGCTGATGTGAATGACCAAATATATCTAAGATGTAATAATGAAAACTGTGTGAAGCTCTTAATTTCCCCTCTTACCCTGGAAATGGGCCACATTTCTCCCCGCAATGAATTGACGCGCTGGGAATGAGCAGCTCAATTAGCAGCTCCGGCCTCCAGTGGGAGATCAGTAACTTTTCAAAGAGTCTTTGTTCAATGCCTCTTCCCCCGCCCCCCCCCCGTCCCTAGCAGCCCTTCAGCTAAACAGAAAAGTATTAGAATTCATTTTCCTTTCGTCCTCCGTGTCTCCCTTCATTTTTGTCTCTTTTGTGTCATCTGCTGCTCCACAAAATGAACGGCTTATCCTGAATTTTTCCTCACAAGCACCAAAGGACTCCTGCAAGGTTAGAAGTCATCTCTCCGAGGAATCCACGTCAACTTCATGTGAGGCGTTCTCGATGTAGGTACAGATTTAAGAAAACGAGGAGTTTGAAATACGGGTTTTGTGAGACTGCTTTTGATCTTTCTTTCATCTACCTTATCTTACCAGTACTGTACCCCAGGAGGTAAGAGTTAAGTGGGTGTTTTTTTCCCTTTGGTTATTAATTGAGATTTATTAATATACCGTATCGTTCCATAGTTCAAGCACATCTAGCAGAATCATACAATTGCTACCACAATCAGTTTCCAAGCATTCCTTTTCTACATGGACTCCACGACATCTTCTCCCCTTACTTCTGCCACCATCACCACTGTACCCCCCTCCCCCAGAAACCCTTATTCTACTTGCCGTCTCCACAGGTTAATCAATCCTGGAATTCATATACAGAAAAATGGAAAAGCATGCAACAAAACTTCAAGAGGGTGACCCCAGTGGCATAATAAAGAGATATGAATTTTGAGATTTCTTTCAGTCCTGTCCTTTACAGCAATTGTTGCAGAGATGGAATTGGGTTTTTAAAACAATCCAGTGATTTCATTCTATCCCCACCTTTTTGAATGGAAAACATTTACTGGAAAAAAATGTCGAGTAAAATTTGCAGTCCTCATAAAAGGTACCATAAAGCCTGGGTGGGTGGAGTGAGGGAGGTAAGAGAAAAATAACTAGTCCCTAAACATGTCTCTTTCTTTATCTTCATAACTGCTGAAAACAGGAAGGGGAATTATGCTTTTCCTTTATATGTGTCTATTCTTCTGAAAAAGTGACAACAAGAGTTACTACTTTCTCTAACGATTGAATTTTAGTGGGGGTTGGGGACTAGGAAGAAGCTAAAACTTGGCCCAGAGAAGGGGTTTCTTCCTTTATCCATAAATGAGGGAGTATGGACTATTAATATTATATATATTTTTGCCGTTTCCACTTGCTGCACCTCAAGTTTATACAACACTTAAAAAGTGTTATGTGAAAAAAATTTTTATGATGACTATTACCCCTTACAAGTTTAAGTGTATAACAACTATGCTAGCTGATTCAATTTCACAAATACTTTACAGCGTGTTCTCTATGTCCTGGCACAAAATATAGACAGATCATGAAGAAACTGTTGAAACTCAAAGGCAAAATGAGGTTATCGTAGAAGTCCAGGAGGACTCCAAAGCTAACTTACTTTTGCTTAGTCACTGGCAGCACATAATAATTATCTATCTATCTATCTATCTATCTATCTATCTATCTATCATCTATCTATCTATCATCTGTCATCTATCTATCATCATCTATCTATCATCTATCTATCATTATCCATCTATCACCTGTCTATCTACCTATCTTAGCTATCATCTATCTATTATCTATCTATCATCATCACCATCTATCTATATCTAGCTAGAACTCCCCCTGTGAGTTTCTAAGTCTGTAATTCTGTATGGGAGTACATAGCACCATCTTTCTTCTATGGAGTGTGTGGCAGTTTGGTACTGCTGACAGTGCAGTTAGCAGCCCAGCATATAAACAGTGGGTCACCAGTTCTCCCTGGGAAAATAATATTGGACAGGGTGAGACTGTTGGTGAGTACCAAAGAGTCAAGTCCAACTGATTCCCAATACTCAGGACAGAGAAGAATGGCTCTCTTGGGTTTCTAAGGCTGTGCACTTCCCCAGGGTTAGATGGCCTCATGTTTCTCAGAGAGCAGCTAGTGGGTTAGAAAGCCAGACCTTTTGGGTTAGAAGCCTATTAGTCCACCACAGCTCCTTATTATGACCCTACATGGGTTTAGTTTGCTGTTGGTACAAGTTTAGAACATCTGAGGCAGGGGGAGATTGGGGTGGTGACTTTGGTTGGCTGGCAATTGATTGATGACGCTATTACCTGAGAACGGGAAGGTGGGTTTTCTACTTTTAATCCCCTTTTTGGTGACTCCATACCCCTGATAGAAACTTGTGATGAAATTAAGACAACCAATATTCCTCCTTGTTGTTCTTCAGGTCCAGCTAACTAACTTCTACCCACAGAGTTCCCGTGGCAGTCAATTGGTGAGAGATGGTAAAAAATGCAGAATACTAGCCTACTAACAGATATACCTGAAGCTGCAGGACTGAAAGGGGAGAGATGGGTGGCAGTCAGAGAGTGCAGTCAATGGGACTTTAAGAGAGCTGGGAGCTGATGCCTTGAATGAAAAGGTGACATTTTTGCCCGGGCTGTTTTCTGAGACAGCTGGCAATTTTAGTCTGATTCCCACCCGGCTTTTCTTGTCACTTTATCCTCAGGCGCAGTCTTAATCTTGCATTGTTCAAGTCAGTCAGTCACTGTCACTTCTCCTTGTTTCAGCAAGCTCTTTCCCCCTGGGGTTTTCTGGTTTGGGTTTTTTTTTCCCCCTCTGGAAACCTCTTCAAGGGCAGTGTGCTATTATGGGCATGACTGGAGACTATCAAGGCTTGGTTCTGGGGTCCAGGCTTATTCTGGGGTTTCAAATAGTAAGACAGTGTTCTGGACATTTTGGCTGCTGTCCACATGTCACTTTAACTTTAAACAAACAAACAAACAAACAAATAACCAATCATATTACCAAACCTGTCAATAAAGTTTTATACTTTTCAGGAAGAGTCTACCCTGAATTCCTTTTGCTTTTGAGTCTCCTCTTCACCCCACTGGTAAAGGGAGCAAGGCCTGCCCAGGGCATTGGGAATAATTGAACATAAGACACCAGATGCTAGAAGGAGGAGATTAGCAGAAGTTGATTTGTCACATCCACTCACAGTCTGATGTAAGGTTCACACTCAAGAGCGGAGTGGACCAGCGGAGGCTGTGGAGGGCAGGCTTTATGGGAACAAGAGGGAGGGGTCCCTACCACTTTGAGAAGAATGTGATGGCTTGTGTGAATCATTTCGCAGACTGGAAGGGAAGCAAAATTTTTGGGGTAAAGCACAGTGGAATGCTGTTGGTCAGGCTGACAGGACTATGGGGCAAGAGGGAGCACATTCTTTACCACTGGGGTGGGAGTGCTATCTGGCAAGAACAGGGAAAATAGGATTTTGGCATTCTCTGAAACTTGATGATATCAAGGAACCATGTAGGACAGTGGTTCTCAACCTTCCTAATGCCACAACTCTTTAATACAGTTGTACTTCCCCACACGCCCAAGTATAAAATTATTTTCATTGCTACTTCATAACTAATTTTGCTACTGTTATGAATTGGGCGACACTTGTGACAAGGTCGTTTGACCCCCAAAGGGGTCACAACAGGTTGAGAACCACTTATTTAGGATCTTCACTAGCTTTTTTTTAGGATATTCACTTGGTTACTTGACTCCCCACCTGGTTCTTAGTCCTCTCTGAAGGTTCTAAGGATTGGTTTTCACCTTTCTCATTAATCTCCTAATGTTCTTGGAGATGACTTGTTCATTCTCTGGATGTCATTTGAAACCCTTGACTTGGTATTGATCATTATTTTTTTAATGAAAATTATATTTATCATACTTTAAAATTTTCAGAAAAGTTGTAAATGAGAGTACTGAGTTTCCATATATCCTTCATTGAAAACTCCTCTGTGGTTACTGTATTGTGTCTGACATAATTAAAAAATCCATACCGTACTTTATTACTGAGTAAACTGCATACTTCTTTTGGATTTCTGTAGCTTGTCCATGAATGCCTCTTCTGTTCCAAGCTCACACTCAGATTCCCAGTCATGTCTTCTTAGGCTTCTCTCGGTTTTGACAGTTTCTCAGACTTGAATGGTTTTTGATGTTTCAGAGAAATTTAAAGGGAACCCAAAAGATATTTTGCAGAATCCCCTCTTCTAGAGTGTTTTCTTTAATTTTATCTTCATTAAATGGGAATTTGGGGTTCCTAGTGGTGTGGTGTGATGATTAACCACTCTGCTACTAATAAAAGGTCAACTGTTCAAATTGACTTGTCATATCCCAGGAGATTAGATCGGGTCATCTGCTCCCATAAAAATCACAGCCTGAGAAAAACTATAAGTGGTTATAAGGTGGTTCTACTCTATTGTATTATGACTTATAAGTTACAGTCAGTTCCATGACATACCTTGTACCATTTCATCATATGATCGGAAGTGAAAGTGCTGTCTATATGACTTTTCACAATATATTTTGATTATCTACAGAGGTAATGTTTGTCTGATTTGAACCTGTTAAGGTTGCTTTTCACCACTCATCCTCCTTTCCATATTGCTCTCATGGATAGGAAGTCATTAACTGCATGCACATTCAAGGACTATAAAGAGGGAAGGATTAGGTCTCCCCTTCTGGAAGGGGATAGCTACAAAAATGATTTTGAGTTTACTGCAAGGTAGTTTTTCTCTTCTACAGCATTCATATACTTACTCAGTCTCTATCCTTAGGCATGGTTATCAACTACCTGGCCCAGTGTCTCTTGATAGGCTGGATGGTTTATTCAGGCTGCATCTTACCTTATCTCGTAAGTCTGTCTTTCCTTTGAACGCTTTTCCTTTCCTCTGTTCTCTCTTTTCCCCTCACCTTACATTGCTTGTTTTGGGGAGGAGGGCAAGGAGGTGGATTGGTGTGTTACTCTGGGTAGACTAGAGAAACAAATTCATTAACATGCACATGCATATAAGGGAGAGGTTTATCTGCAAGAGGAATTTGACATTGGGAAAACATCCCAGTCCAGTCCAAATTCATAAGTCTTATACTAGCCTATATATCTAATATCTGTCTATAAAGTCCTCTTCAGACTCACCAAACACATGCAACCACGCTGAAAGCAGGACAATTACAGGCCAGTGGGTAGAAAGTCTTTGGATCCAGTGACATTGGAAGCATCTCAGCACTGGCTGGGATCTCTGCGTGCCTTCTCCTAGGGCTACATCAGGGTAGGTCTATGTGTCTTTTCCTCAACTATGTCTCCCAGGGTGTCAGTCTTGTCACTAGAGAGTCTCCAAGGGAGAAAAATGGGAGAAATACTGTCTCCTGGATTTCCCAGAATTCTCAGGAGAAGGTCATGCCCACTCATAGGTCTCATTGGCTATCTACAGATTGACAATCTAGATTCCAGCCCTACACTCTTAATCCTTAAAATTGACACAAGATTAGGTGACTACCACAATTGTGGTGGAGAAGAAAGAAATGACAGTGTGAATTGTGGGGAGAAAGAGCCTGGAAAGAATAGAATACTATTGAATTTAAATGGAAAATGCAGTGGAAACAGAAAATTAGAGGAAGCTTTCAAAGAACTTGGAGTGATAAAATTACCAATTTTTAGGGTAAAAAGATCCTTTGAAAACATGGAGGAATTATAGGCATTCAGATGGCACAAATTGAGGTTACATAAAAAGACAAGAAATTAGGATCATTGAGGTCTTATACATCAACCTATCAAGTTGCATCTTTACAGTTGATGAAGCTTTGGATTTTATAACTTTTGTGGTTAAAGTTGTGCCCAAGACAACCAAAGTTAGTATTGAGGTTTCCTGATTCCCAATTTAATTCTCGTTTTAGGATGCCATGCCATAGCTGTCTCCTGGAATGTTGGTTCGGGTACTAATGAAGTGTTTTTGTTTTTGTTTTTTAAATCCCTTTGGGAAGTTTGAGGTTATAACTAGAAATAGCCTCAAAGGAACAGAAAGAACTCAGACCAAATTCCCTTCTTGGTGATTTAAATGTTAATATCTTGGCAGTTTTCTAAGGAACTAGAAGATCTGAAGACAGCTAAAGAGATGTTCTTTTTGGGGAAAACCCAGTCCCTGATGTGGGTTAAGTGAAAGTTTGTATTCATTGCAGATAGAACTAGAGACTTGTAAGAGGTTCCTAATGGAGCCCAACCATCTTTCAGTCTTGTGTCAATGATATTGTTTCTTTTCTTCCCTCAAGATCAGTAGAGGAATCCAATAAACTATTAAACCAGACATGCTTATATAATTAATCTGTAACTTTTATTGGAAGGAATTGTATACTCTGTCACAATAGTTTAGATTTGGGGAGGGGGTATCAAGTCTTGGTTCAGTATCAACTTGTGGCTGAAGGAAAGTCACTGATCAATCAAATGTAGCAGTGACTTTGGATATAGCAGCTTTAAATCTATTATCAAGGAATGCTTGGAAACACAGAAAATTACAAAGAATTTTAGTAAAATTTTACCTTGTCATTTCCCCCTACATATATGCTCTTGCTCAATCATAGTTTTTTCAAAATGAATTACACATCTGTTATCCACACTTTGTTACTTTATATTCAGATAAGCATTTTCAGTGTTGTCAAACATTAAAATATTATTTTAAATTCTATATTAATTATATGGCTGTACCATAGTCTACTTAATTGGCTTTCTTCCATTATTTTTATGTAGGTGTTCAAAATATTTGCCTTTATACATTCAATTTTATTTTAAGTTTTCTGGATATAAAATATTTGAATTGCACAACTATTGATCATTTCAATTAGAGACTATCCCTGTTTTAAGGCTTGAATTGCCAACGTTTTAAAGAGCTTTATATTATCTTGATTTTTCCCACGAGACCAAAATCAATATCTAAATGATGTTAAAATCAGAGATTAAAACAGACAAAAGCAGCAGCAATAGCAAGAAAAACTCCTATTTCATGTAGTAAGCTCCCTTTATCTGTCAAAAAAGTAAAAATATACAATAAGTTGAGATCTAGACTAGCCATAATTCCTTTTGCAATGTGTCCTAACTCTGGACTCTATGCTGTGGCTATCATCCCCTTTTGGATCTGTTACTGGACTAAGGTGAGGGGAATCTCTGATCTTAGTAGAGGTGTGAAGCAAGTCCTTCCCTTTGTTTCCTTGGGTTGTAAGAGTTATCTGGGACACAGAGACATCCCAGAGCTATGGGAAAAGCTTACATAAATCTGTCTTAAGAGATGGACTGCCCTGGGAGGCATGGTTGATATCAGAAGAGAGTAGAGAAGGCTGAAGGCATGTGTGACCCCTGCCTCATGGCGATAGGGTAGCCAGAGGAGGTCAGGTAACCCTGCTAACCCCAGCTGTATGATTTACACGAATAACACAATCAAGAGGAATGGTGTTGCATTCATTGTCAAAAAGGAATTTGCAAAATCAATCATGAAGTACAATGCTGTTTGTGATAGGGTTATATCTATCTGGAAATCCAACTTGTACAATTATCATTCCAATTTATATACCAACCACGAAAGTTAGTGATAAAGAAATTGAAGATTTCTACCAATGACTTCAGTCAGAAATTTATCAAACATGAAATCAAGATGCAATGATAAATACTGGTGATTAGAATGCAAAAAATTGGTAGCAATGAGGAAGGAACAATATTTGGAAAATATGACCCTATTGATAGAAATGAAGCTAGAGATTGCATGCTAGATGTTTGCAAGACCAAAGCCTTATTCATAACAAATAAATTTTTTCAACAACACAAAAGGTAATTATGCACATGGACTGCCACCTCATGGAATTCACAGATAAAATTGACTAAATCAATGGGAAGAGATCAAGGAGAAACTCATATTAGCAACCAAAATCAAGCCAGTGACTGACTGGAATAGATCACAACTTGCTTATAAGTTCAGGATAAAGCTGAAGAATATTAAAACCGGTTCATTAGAGCCAACATATGAGTTGCAATATAACCCACCTGAATTTCCAGACCATCTCAAGAACAGATTTGATGCACTGAACATTATTGACAGACCTGGTGAGTTGTGGGAGAACATCAAGACCATCCTTCATGAAGAAAGCTGAAGGTCATTCAAAAGACAGAAAAGACCCAAAGCCCATCTGTAGGCAACTGGACATCCCCTCACAGAAGGGTCACAGGGAGGAGATGAGTCAGCCAGAGGGCAGTGTAGCAACAAAGAAACACACGACTTTCATCTAATTCTTAAATGTTCCCCCTTTCCCCCTGACTATCATGATCCCAATTCTACCTTACAAATCAGGCTAGACTGGAGGATGTACAGCTAGGAACTGGAAACACAGGGAATCCAGGGCAGATGCTCCCTTCAGGACCAGTGGTGAGAGTGGTTATACTGAGAGGATGGGGGAAAGGTGGGCTAGAAAAGGGGAACTGATTGCAAGAATCTATATATAACCTCTTCCCTGGGGGATGAACAGTAGAAGAGTAGGTGAAGGGAGACATCTGACAGTGTAAGATATGACAAAATAATAATAATTTATAAATTATCAAGGGTTCATGAGGAAGGGGGTGAAGAGGAGGGAGGGGAAAAACGAGAAGCTGATATACCAAAGCCTTAAGGAGAAAGCAAATGTCTTTAGAATGATGATGGCAACAAATGTACAAAAGTGTTTGACATACTATATATATATATATATAGATTGTGATAAAAGTTATATGAGCCCTCAATAAAATGATTTAAAAAAAGAAGAAGAAAGAAAATACAGAAGTAAGGGAAGGAGAAGAAAAAAGAAGATCTGGTGCCTTCATAGAAAGTAAATGTTAAGAAGAGAATGAGGGCAACATATGTACAAACATGCCTGATTCAATTGATGTATGGATTATGAGAATGGTTGTATGAGCCCCCCAATAAAATGATTTTTTAAAAGTTTAGTTTATACGATGGATTATAATTCAATTTAAAGTAGACTAAAGTCCTCACAAATGGATGAATAGGTTAACATCATGATAAGTGGAGAAAAGATTGTTCTAGTCAAGGATTTTATCTTACTTGGTTCTACAATGAATGTTCATAGAAGCAGCAGTGAAGAGATAAAAGATGAGTTGCATTAGGGAAATCGGCTGCACAAGACCTCGTTAGAATGTGAAAAGCAAAGATGTTGCTTTGAGGGCTAAGGTGCACTTGGCCAAGGCCATGTTGCTTTCCACTACTGCATGAGCATGTGGAAGTTGGACATTGAGTAAGGAAGACTGAAGAAGAATGGATGCATTTGAGTTGTGCGCTGTGCTGGAGATGGATGTGGAAAATAGCATGGACTGTTGAAAGGACAAACAATCTGTCATGGAAAAATTAAAGTGAAAGGACTGCTTAGAGGCAAGAATGGCAAGACCTTATCCTATGCATTTTGGACATGTTGTCTGAAGAGACCAGTCCCAGGAGAAGGACATCATGTTGGGTAAAGTAGAAAGACAGTGAAGAAGAGGAAAATTCTCAAGGATATGCCCTGAAATAGTGGCTACAATAATGGGTTCAAGCACAGTGACAAGGCTGAGGATGCTGTGGAACAGGGACAGTTTTCATTCTGTTGTGCATCCGGTTGCTGTGGGTTGGGACAGACTCCATGGCATCTAACAGCAAGAACATCATCATAGAGACAGTATTGGACACTCACAGGATAGTTCTACTGTGTTTTATAAGGTCACTAGGAGTGAGCTTGACTCCATTACAGTGACTTTTAGACTATGATTTATATCTGCAGCCCTTGTTTCCTTTCAAATAACACAGTTGGACTCTGGAGTTCAAAGGATACTTTGGGAATAGTGCCTTGGACTCCATGATATTTTTTTTAATTAATCCTTTTACTGGGGGCTCTTACAAATCTTCTGACAAGCCATTATTCCATTGTAGTAAGCACACTTGTACATATGCTGTCATTGACATTTCCCAAATGCTTTCTTTCTACTTGAGCCCTTAGTATCAGCTCCTCTCCACCCCCTCCCTTCCCAACATCCCCATCCTCCTAAATCCTTGATCAATGATGTATTATTGTTATTTCATCTCCTAGAATGTCTGTTGTCTTCCTTCACCCACATTTCTGTGTTATGTGTCTCCCTGGTGGGGGAGGGGGTCTATATATCCAACCTTGTGATGGGTTCCCCCATGCTCCCCCTTAATGGTATTTAGATGCTATTAAAATAGAAAGAGATCTAAATGGGTTTGGGGATGGGAATGTTGACTTAGAGCTAATTTTTCCTCCAGCACTGCCCTGGTGGATGTAGGAAGCCCAGTCTTGCTCCTGGAGAGCTGCTGCCCTGTGAGCCGCAGTCCCACACACAACCACAGCGCCACCAGGGCTCAGCTAGAGCTGAAATTTTTATGGAGAACCAAAATTTGAGGTTTGAAAGTCAAAGAGTAAAACAGTCACAGCACTAGACGTTCTATACAGAAGAGGATTAAGCCAGAGGACTCCCAAAAGCTTAATTAGGAAGACGGCAATTCCAGACTATAATGTGCCAATGATATCACCAAACATCCAGGCTCTTTCTAACTTTTTATTCTATTGTGTTTAGCATATTGGCTTTGTTTTGATACTTGTTTATGCATGGTCATGAGATGCCATTCAAAGGAGTTTCAAAGTTTTAAAAGACCTTCACAACCAGGCATAGAGAAAAAAATTAGAGCAAACTTCCCTCCACTAGATTTTCCTAGCTTCCTCAGATGCCACTGAATAAAATCGGATCTTATGTATCCCTATGAGCCAATCACTGTCATTCTAGTTTTAGGCCAATCATAATCCCCGAGGAAGAGGAAGCAGTTTATCTGTCCTTAGTATGTAACTTCTTTGCAGATCATCAGAAAGATGGTTGTTTTGAAAAGGATGAATGAGTGACTCTACTAGAGATATCCTGAACAGCATTTTCAAAACTCAGCATCCTGGATGGAAATGGAGGCAAGGGAAATTTCTTTATCCTGCTTTTTAAAAAAAAAATAAAAAGTGTATTTCTTAGGAAGGAGAGGAAATAGTAATTGAGATTATATGAAGTAAATTCTTCCAAAGTCTTTCCTTAGAAGGCTGGGGTTGAAAAATGAAACACAGAAATACTCCAAAAAAATTGACATCATGTAGGAAAGAATAGACTTTGAACCAAAATAGATTGAGATAATTTGAAAGACCAATGTTGGAAATTACATGACTAATGGTAAGGACTATGTCCTGATGCAAGCTAAGTCAACCCAATATAAACTTTTAGAGTCAGGACAGTCAATAGACAAGAATAAAGAATAGCAATTCAATTTCTCCTCGGTTGTTGAGAGTGTTAGGAGCAGTTTATGGAACCATAGGGATTTGGGATAACCTGATAGAAATCATTAAATCAGATGTCTAGGTTTTCCTGTTTATTTCATACCCTAAAAGTTCAATGGGAAGAGCTTGATGCTCACATGACAGCTAGACAAATTGGGTTTAATCTAAGAGGTGATCTTGCTTATTCTCCAAGGCTTAGCGAACATATCTTTTGACAAGTCTGTCTTGAATTTCAAGGTGACAATAGAGACTCAGCTCCCCATTCCTCTCTGAGGTCACACTTATCTACGGTACTGCTATTGCTTGTGTCAGACTCTTGAAATACAGAGTACTTACTGTGTCAGTGATGCAGCATGAGTGAACAGATGAATGAAATGAAATAAATGACAACATGAGAAAGAGAAAACTCTTTGTTCTTGAAGAAATAAGGACAATACCTGGGAATGTGGAGTTTATATGGATCAGTCAAGATTTAAAAGTATGAAGGTACTCGATGTTATCTTGAACATTTCTTTTCATCTCTTATAACGCAGTTATAAACAAATTTGTTATCTCCAATGCCTTGGAATATTTGTTCAGTCCTAACGTTAATATCCAAGTATTCAAAAAGTAAATAGGACAGATTGTGTTATCAGATTCATGCCCCCAAACCACTCCTTGTCTTTTCTGTATAGTTACAAAGACCTAAATATATTTTGGAAAAAGTATGCTAATAAAGATGGAATTCAACCTTTCTTATTTAAACATGTTCTACTATTAGAATATTTTTATTTAAAAAAAACCAATGATGATGCGATAATTTTTCAGTCTGAATTGCCAAAAAACAAAACAAAACAAAAATATACCCCCATATAAATTGCATTGAATGAACTAGATATTTCTAGAATCCTAGTATATTATGATATTAATAGTATTAGTTTACAATTTATGTTACTTTGGTTGAAATGCATGAGCCCCGGTGGTACAGTGGTTATAACCTGGGCTGCTAACTGCAAAGTCAGCCGTTCAAAACCCCCAGACACTCTGCGGGAGAAAGGTGGTTTTTGACTCACTCCCTTGTAAAGGTCCATTGCAGTCAGGAAGCTGCCCGCAGTGGGTGTTACACCCTGTCTGACAGGATTGCTCTGAGTTAGCATGAACTCCAATGCCAGTGAGCAATGGAGCGATAGTTAAAATAATAGTTTTGGATTAAAAAATATTGTCTTAGTCACAGAGAGGGTTTTAAATACTCCTCCTGGAAAGAAAATTGGCCAAGGGCAGAATAGCCAAGATTGGGTTCTGACTGAACCTCAGACAATTCAGTAAGTCCCATTGAGCCTCAGTTACCTGCTCACAAAGGTAAAGACACTGTTTTCAATTTGACCTACCTCATTAATAACTATAAGAAAACCATGGAGGGATTGGGTCGAAGGGCTTTGAGGTTGTCTGCAAGCATTAAGGGATTATCATGTGCTATAATTATTTGTCACAAGGATCATAGGTGGATAAGGTGAATGAGCCTACGACAAATCAGTTATGCAGAGCAAAACAAGAACAATAGGTCAGCGCGATCATTGCCATGTATGAGAACCAGCACTCACTTTTTCTTAAAAGGCCAAATCACTAATTGAATGTGGTGTGCATTTTTTTATGTCAGTGTATACATATCATCATTTTTCCGTGTGCAGTTTTAATCATGATGGCTTTGTGTGCCCGTCATTTCTTAGTGTTCTCAGTGAGCAATGACCTGAAATTAAGCAAGCATCAAGGGGGAAAGATTCCAAGCTTGCGGCTCATTCAAGAAATTGCAAGGAAAAATAAAACCTGGAGCCACAGAGAGAACATGGAAGGTGGGAAAAATCCATTTTCTGTTAAGTAGTGCACATGATCTCTTTGAGATGTGTGGTGGACAGAGGGTTGGGAGGAAGGCGGGAGCCAGAGAAAGTAGAAATAAAGAACACACAGGCTTTTGATCGCCAAGGATGGAGTGGAGCTATTTAATCGCCAGATTGCCCTCACACTGCGTGCATCTATTGTGCTACAGTTGAACTCTAAGAGGCAGTTCTGTTGTGCTTGTTAATTTCAGCCCTGTATGAATTCCCCCACCTCCTCCCCTTTACTTAAAGGGAATAGTTAGTTCAATTGATGCACATTTCACTGAATCCACAAATCAATAAACCACTTGGAAAGAAGTAAAGTGTGAATCTTCCTGCCAGGTCTCCTGATAGGAGAGACAAAGAATGGCAATGAGATCTGAAATCCCCAGCTGGGAGCTAAGCCTGCTCTCACTTGCCTGGCTTAGCAGATGACGTCAATTGGCAATGGCTTCTGAATGCTATCTCTTTGACCCTCTTTCTGTCAGCCTCTCACTCTTTCTGTGGGCATCTTAAGAACTAGCTTACAATTTCACATCTTATCTTGAGAATCAGTGATGCCAGGCATAGTTTTTTACTTGCAATGGAATAGGAAACCAATCCAGGGGCAGGTTCTGAAATATTAAGTAGTCTTCTGGACAAAGCACAAGATCAGGAGGGATGACAATCTTTGGTCACTGTCCAAACCACACATAAAAACCAGTCTCCATATGGTGACAGAACACAGAATCAGGTTGGGGTTTGAAGGCAGGAGTTCAGAACTGAGAGCCAAAGCTGTATTTCATCATATCAGCTGGATTGAAAGCAGTAGAAACTTGATTGAAAGCAGTAGAAACTGATGTCGGCTATCTCAAGCGAAAACAGGATTTATTATAAGGTGAGTGAGGGCTGGACTGGATTGACCACAGGCTTGAGACTCTAGCATGGGAAACAATCAGGCACAATCACAAAAAGCCATTCCCAGGGGAGTAAAGGCCTAAATGTGAATGGTGACACTATAAGGCTGGTTGAAGAGTATGCAAGAAAATATCAGGAATTCAGCGCTAGAAAAGATTTTCTAACAAGACACACACACACACACACACACACACACACTACCTATAAAGGAACAGGACACCTATAATAGAGCCTACAAAATCAGCAAAGGTGTATGTCAGAATTGTATCCAGTCACCATCCTTAATCAATTTGGATCAGCCAGATCCACTGCCACCAAGTTGATTCGAACTCATAGTGACCCTACCTAAAACTTCAAAATTGCTACTCTCAAGTCAGTGCAGACTCATAATTACTCTATTTGACAGGGTAGAACTGCTTCTTTGAGTTTCCAAGACTGAAACTGTTTTCTCTTTTTTTTGGGGGGGGGTGCATCACTGCCCCTTGGTGAGAGTGGGAGGTCCCGTCTTGCTCCTGGAGAGGTGCTGCTGGGTTTGAACCGCCAAGCCAGTGGGCAGCAGTCCCACACTCAACCACTATGCCACTGGGGCTCAGCCCCGACTGAAACTGTTTATGGAACTAAAAGCCCCATCTTTCTCTCAGCAAACCTATATAGCATTTCACAACAGTGACTTGACATGAGCAGACAGCCTCTTCTTTTTCTTGTGGAGGGTTTGAACCACCAACCTTGCAATGAGCAGGATGGTGCCTAACCCACAGCACAACCAGGTATCCTTATCCAGAAAGTTAAGATCATAAGAAGAAGAATGCAGTATTGTGATTGCAGGAAGACTCATTAACAGGGTTGTGTATATGTAGGTGACATAACCTGGCTTGATAAAAGATAAGAGGACTGGAAGCACTTACTGATGAAGATTTAAAAAATACAAAAATACTATATTCTTTGATATGGATTACAATTAAGCATTAAAAAACTTTCCAACTAGGTCAATAAGGAACATCATTATAGAAAAAAAATAATTTTTCCAGGAATTAATTTTACTTGAATCCACCATCAACAACCATGGAACGAGCAGTCTGTCAATGAAACAACAGATTGAGCTGGGCATATCAGCTGAGAAAGACTGCTTTGACATATTCAAAAGCAAAGACGTCACTTTGAGGACTGAAGTGCACTTCATTCAAGCCATGGTATTTTCAACCACTTCTTATGTACAAAAGTCTATATAATGAATTAAGACAGTGCATTTGAGTCATGGTGTTGGTAAACAATATTGACCTTACCATGGACTGTCAGAAGAATTAGCAATTTTGTCTTGGGAAAATTATAGTCAGAATGCTCCTTGGAAGCACTGCCGTTGAGTTGATATTCACTCATAGAGACTTACTATGCCATCAGCGTTCCTTCTAGAGTGGATCAATCACTTCTCATTAGGGATAGAGTTCCTCAAACTGCAGTGGAGCAGCAGGTGGATTTGAACAGCTGGTCTTTCCATTAAAGCCCAGTGCCTGACCCATAGCATGATTAAGGAAGGTACTTTCCATGCAGACCAGAGTAAGGGATTTGTTTCCGGCATTGGTATGCTCTACATCAGGGGTCTCAACCTTCTTAAGGCCGTGGCCCTTTGATATAGTTCCTCATGTGGTGACCTCTCCAACCATAAAATTATTTTAGTTGCAACTTCATAACTGTAATTTTTCTACTATTATGAATCAGCTGACCCCTGAGAAAGGGTCATTCGACCCCCCAAGGGGTCGTAACACACAGATTGAGAACCACTTTTCTGAATGAATCTCCAAACAACAGTAATAATAATAAAAAAACCTCCTTGCCATCACATTGTTTTCAACTCATAGTGAGTAGATAGCAGTTCCAGACACTGATTACCAGAGATCAGGGAAGAAGTAAGCTCACTGATCCAATTAAAATGCTCATTTGTTAAATGCATTTAAGACACATGTTGAACAGGTGTAAGAAATGGGTTCAGTTGGCACATAGGATAGTTGTAAACATAATAGAAAGACTATAACAGCTTAATCTTGGAGACTCCAAAGGTCATAGTTTCTAGATCAGCATTATCTACTGAAGGCATGCTGAAGACAAACACAGTTGAGGTTTGAGGAACTTATAGATAATGCCTTGGGTTAATCAGGCCCGCTTGTTATATTGAAGCCCTACAGTCATAAGTAAAGCTTTATAGTGTCATGGACACAAAGGAGCAGTTCTATTCTGTCCTATAGCCTTTGCATGAGACAGACTCAATGACAGTGGGTTTTCTCTTGTACACTTAATCTCGTGTGCACTATTTAGCATCCATTTATCTTATAAATTTTAAGTATCCGTTATTTTAAGATTGAGCTGAGATGTGCCAGATTCTCCATAGAAGAAAGATAAAAGTCTATGCTCCCATCAAGATTTATGAGCATGGAAATCTAATAATGGTTGATATGAATCAGAATTCACTTCGTGGCAGTGGGTTTGGTTGATCTTTTTATTTTTCTCTATGATTAACACACATTCTCTATTTGCTAGCTTCTTTTGTATAAACCCCATGCATTATGCTTGGGTTTAACAAACTCTCTGTTTCCCAGCTATGAATCTCATTAAACTCCTTAAGTGAGTTTGACTGTTTACAAGGTTCATGCTAGTTTATATAGTAGAATTGAATATTCGCTAAAGTCATTAACATCACATGTCAGATGGCTGAGACTATGTACCCATTTCATTGAGTCTACCAGGATATGGAAAAAATAATGTGTCCCCTTTGGATTATAAGATTGGAATAGAGCACTTCTTCTCATTGCTATACTCACAAAGAGTAATTCCCTTCTAAGAGAGAACAGGGTGCTAAAAAGAAGGATGAGAATGAACACTAGACAGTCCATATGAATAAAGGCCCAATATATGTATAAAAGGGGTTTCAGAATAAAGTTGGAACATAGTTATTGGAAAATAAATATTGCATCTCTGTTGGATAGGAGCAAGGATAATTTGAGCAAAAATCTATGGATAGTAAGCAATAATAATTTATAATTATTTTATTTTGTTTCAGATATCTTTATGACTGTTATCCTCAAAGCAGACTTGGAATTCCAAATAGCCATTAAATGATTCCATGCAGGGATGCAAAAAAGAATGCAGGAGCTATAATTAGGTGGGCCTGACAATGTGTCTCAGATTTCTTGGAATCCCTGTCAGTCTGGAATTTTTGAAGTTCTCTTGTGAGAAGCTGGACTAGTTAAGAACATGGTAACAGGATTAGATGAAGATAGACAGTGCATAAGGAAAACCAGAGAAGAAGAATCAATACCCTTGAATTAAGGTGCTACAAAGAAGGTTAACAGTACTACAGACTGCCAGAACAAACAAATCCATCTTAGAGGAAGTGCAGTCAGAATGCTCCTGAGAATGAAGGATGGCGGACTTATTTCACATCCTTTGGATCTATTACTACGAGAGAACTGTCCTTGTAAAAGGACATCTTGCCTGGTGAAAGGGTCAGACTAGGGGGAGACTGTCACAGTAATGAGTTGACATGGTGGTTGCAACAATGGCTCAGACATAAGTTATGTCATGGTGTGGAAGGACCAAGGAGTACTTGACTCTCTTGTACATTGGACCTCTATGAAACAGGGCTAACATGATGGCACCAGTAGTAAACCACTGCAAATGGGAATTCTTGGGCGACAGGAATGGTTAAAAGCTTGGCTCCTAGCCACAAAGTCGGAGGTTGGAAGCCTGAATCTACTATGAGGTTTCTAGGCAGAAAGCATAGCAATCTACTTCCAAAAGGTCAAACCGAATAAGGGAAAGTCACTACCATGGAGCCTATGTTGACTCATGGTGAGCCTACAGGACAGGGTAGAACTGCCCCATGTAGGTGGCTGAGTCTATAACTCTTTTAGAGAAGTAGAAAACTTCGTCTTTCTCCTGCTCTGAACCTTGAAAATCGTCTGGAGCAGTTCTTTCCATAAAGCACCAGGGAGTTAAAGTCCTGATAATCCCTAAAGTGACCTGGTAAATATTGCTAAAAGATTGCTTTTTAAAACATGACAATGGTAAGTCTAAAAAGAGCATGTCTTAAAGATTCTATTTTTATAGGTGAGAGAATCAGATAGCTATTAAAAGTAATTCAAAGTAAAATATAAAGCAGCACAAAGTGATCTGGAAAGTGAAATACTGTTGAAAAGAATAGGCCAATGGAAGTGAAATCCACTTGCTGTTTGTCCTCTGGGGGACAGAGATTTAATTAAATCCCTATCAGACTCAATAGAATTGGTATGTCTATTGTAGGAGCCCTGAAGGCATAGTGGGTCCTGCACTGATCTGCTAGCCACAAGATCAGAGTTTTAAGCTACTAGCCGCTCTGTGGGAGGAAGCTAAAGCTGTCCACTCCGATGAAGATTGAAGTCTTGGACACTCAAAGAGGCAGTTCTCCTTGCTCTATGGGCTCATTGTGAGTTGGGATTGACTCAATGCAGTGAGTGAAAGTGAGATCAATTACATACCATTTTACAGGGTTATAGAATAGCAATGAAATGCTAGCTGTATATCCATATATAATCTGGATACAGATAGTACATACTTTTTGTTGTAATATAATTTTCCCACAATATGTAAACTAAGGAACTCTTACTTTTTGCTAGCAGTTCATTTCTTACTATTTTCTTGATTCAAGCTTTTCCATAACAGGTTCAGTATACATCAAGGTTTTATTCTTAGAAGGTATTTTAGTATTCTGAAGGTTACCTTGGTGACAGTTTGAGGATTTTTGGAAGGGGACTTAGAGAAGCCCTTAGGGCTGCTTGAGATTGGATTTTATGTGCTAATTTTAGAGAACAGAGAAATCAATTACTATGCCAACTTCCTGGATATCAAGAATGGTCACTGTTTCACACAATCCCTGCTAGGTTAATGAAGCAGTCAACATTTTCCCCATTCACTAATTTTCCTCTTACCAACCATCCATCTCTTGACATTTGTCTTAAAGAACTCACAGTATTCAATACCAGTGCCTGAGGTCTTTAGAGTTAAGAAATGTTTCTATTATCTATTCTGGCAATACTAGTTTGTTTGCATTATCTCCAAGGATGCTACTTAATCTTATACTGTTTCTGGGGGCTTATGCTCAGAATGCACTGGCATGCACAAATGTTGAGTTTTCTTCCCATTCATATAGTTCTCAGATTTGCTTAAATGACTGGAATTTATACTATTAAAAACATTTAGATTCATAGCCTAAAGATTTGAATGAAATAAAAAAGACAGTTTTTTTGGTAGCATAGTCTTCCTTCTTTTTGGAAGGAATGGAAATATAATCCCAAACTATGATCTTGGCTCAAGGGACTTTGCTAGGTTACTTGAGAATTTTGTATCTAAACATTTCAGGACTAGAAGTTTGCAGAATTTCAAGTGAAATCCCATTTCTATGGTTTGCATTGTCTTTCTAAATTCTAATTAGCCTTTCCATGAACATGTCTGTCATTTCACTTCTTGATGGGTTTAGGAAAAATTAAAATTCATATGGGATATACAAATGTTGGGAAGACTTCATTTATTTTATACTCCAAATTCCATCCCTTCTCCAAACACACCCACCAATTGGGATCATATGGAATAGAAAGCAAAGGACGAATAAAAGGTGGTGGATGATGATAATCCCAAAAGAAGTCTGCTAAATGCAACTCCAGCAGAACAGCTTCAGATATAGAGATTGCTCCTGCCATTTTCAACAGGGCCCTCAGAAGATGAACGAGGTTATGAGAGGTTACTGCTGTGACAACGTTTTACCCCCACTTTGGCAATAAATGCAAAAGCAGATTGAAGGTGGTAGAGGCTGATGAGGTTTAGTGAGTTAGGTGTGTGACTACCCTTAAGCAACCTCAGTATTGTTTCCTGTGAATGCTCCTCTGAACTACCACTTAGCTTACTCTCTACGGGTATAAATAAATAACGTACCCTCTTCCCTTCACTCAGGAGCTGGGATCTATTCCAGGCACTACCACCATCATGTAAACTTAAGTTTTCATTTTTGTCCTCTCATAATGCTCTGCCTTAAGATTCTCTATTATTACAGCATGAAAGAATGATCTCTTCTTAGACAATTTTCAATTATGCATGTGTAAAATGGGACAGGGCCAATGATGGGGTAGTGGTTTGAGTTGGGCTACCATCTTTGAGGTCCACAACTCTAAACCACCAGCCTCACCATGGGAGGAAGACAGGGTTTTCTAACCGCCCCCCCCAAAGAGTTACAGTCTCAGCAATTCACAGGGTCATTATGAGTTGGCCTCAACTCAATCGCAGAGAAGTGAAAAGTGTACCAGAGGGATCCTTCACTAAAGACATCAGCTTTAAGCAATGTAGGAATTGATCAAGGATAGGAGAAGTAATACCCTTTCACATTGACCTCAGGGAAAAATATTGGGCAGGAGGTAAGAGACCTGGCTAACCCTGGTCAAAAACAGAGTGAATTTGGCAACTTTAATAGCATTGAAAAGCTTTTCTCATTTAAAAATCTTGAACCTTACCATTCATGGTGCCAGAAGCAAGAGAAAATTGTAAAGTAATACTTCTCAAACTATGGTGGAAGACCAATTTTTATTTGTTTATATTATAGCTAATATGTCATAGATGAAAATTTTAATAAAATACAATAAAATTGAAATACTGATCAAATACTTGGATATTGTAGCTGTGTTAAATTACTATGTATGTTTCTAAATGCTTATTTCCATTCTTGTAATTATTGGGACTGGGAACAAATAGTTTATAGATTCTCACCATTTTCAGGCCACACTTTGGTTAGCACTAGAGGACTTTACAGTGATAGCTACATATTATGACCTGGGAATGATACTTGTTAATTCCTCCTAAAACTTATTAGCTAAGGTTAGAAGGATAAACAACTTTATCTTGGAAGAAGTACAGCCAGAATGCTCCTTAGAAAAGAGATTGGGAGATTTTCTCTCATGTACTTTGGACATGTTCTCAGGAGAAACTGGTTCCTGAAAAAAAGACATGATACTTAGAGAGCTGGATTTTGTGTCAATTTGACTGGGCCAGGATTCTCAGTAGTTTGGCAATTGAGGCCTTCCCTATAATATGACCAAATATAATGTAAACAACTCTGATGAAATCTGCTTTGGGCAGCAAAGTAATTAAGAAGTTTACAGAGAAGTGCAGCATCCTTGCTCACATCAAAGTCCTGTACAATTAAAAGGAAGTTTCCTTTGGGATGTAGTCTACTTCTATTTATGCAGACTCTGTGGTTAGGCACCAATTCTTTCTTCCATTGTAGATCCTGCAACTGTTACAATCACTGGTCTTACTTCTCCAGAGAAATAAGCCTAACATTCTTGTCAAAATACAGGGTTAGTGAAAAAGAGGAAAGACCTCAACAAGACAGATTGCTACAGTGGTTGCAAGGATTGCCTTGAGCTTGATGATAATTGTGAAGATGGTACAGGCGCAGACTGTGTCCTCTTCTTTTGTATACAGGATTGCTCTGCTAAGCAGGGTTCTCTACAGAAACAAAACCAGGACATTTATGATTATCTCTATCTATCTATCTATCTATCTCTCTATCATCTATCATCTATCTATCTATCATCTATCATCTATCTATAGAGAGAATAGGCTTATACAGAAAGTATTATAATAGCTAATTAGTCCACACAGCAGTAGAGAGAGCTTAGTTCAATTCACTTTTGTAGACATTAATACACTGGAAGTCCTTCAACTCACATGGACTGCCAGGTTCAAGGTCAAGGAAGCATACATCCGAGTCTTCTCTCAGACAAGGCAGGCAGAGGTTTCCCTTAGGCAGCAGACAGTTGGCTGAATCATCAATAGTCAGTCGCTCAGAAGCTTAGTGAAGATCCTTGGGGATCTCAAACTCAAGTACAGCAACAGAATCTACCAGTCTTAAACTCAAGAAATATATGCATCAACAGGCCTGAAGCAGGCCTCCATGGAGTCAAAAGCTCCAGCAACACAACCCATGTGTTGGCTTGGCCCACAGGCAGTGTAGCACACAGGTTGAATCAGAGAACTATCTGTAACTTTTCGTATGCCTGGAGGGGTATTTGGTTGTATTTAGTTCAGTCCTCTATGAGAACTGTCCTAGGTGAAAAGCTTAAAAGCTATTCATAGGTCTCAGGGAGAATCTAGTACCACCTTGTGTTATTAGTCCAGATTCTCTCAAAAACAGATGGGAAGACAGGCTTAAACAGTCAAGCATTTTATTTTATTAGCGTTCCCAAGTAAAAGGGAAGGATGAGAGAAATGAGATCACAATAAAAGTCTGATCCTCACTGAAGGAGCAAGGAAGACTATGGTAAGATGCAAAAAAAGCAATTGGGGCATTTCTAAGCTAAAGTTGACAATTGACTTTTATGACTCCCAAGAATGAGTGTGTTTTCACTCACCAAGCTCAATCATTGGCTTGGACAAGTTCTTCTTAAGCAGGCAGTAGATTTTAAAGCACAGCACCCGAGACCCTCAGGTAAATTCACTCTCTGTAGGAGGAGTTCTCATACTTAGGTTGTCACATGCTTGGTGTAGTTTCCTGTTGTCAGCTGTCTAAAATATTTATTCCTAGTCAATGGATTAATTACTGAGGTCAAGAGAGTTTAATGGAGTAGGGCACTGGCACAAGGTCCCAGAGCTATTAAATTAGGAAACAGAGACCTGCACCACTTATACCCTGCAGACTGTCTTGATCTGCTCATACCTTTACTAACTGAAACATTTTTAGTAGATATTTTATTATCTTTACTCTGCAATCTGCCAAGCACTTCTCCTTTCTGCTAGAAGAAGCACTTCCTTTTTCTTCTTTTGGTGGTACAATTGTTGCCTTGTGAACCCTGTCTAGATAATATCCCATTTGCTTGACCAAAATAAAGTTGTCTGAGAATAGGGATTGACTTAACCTGGGCCAGTTTTGTTCTTTCCTGGGATTTTTCAAAGCATGACTGTCTTCTGAGTGCTAAGAATAGAAGGCAGAGGAGTTTGCCTATCATACTCCCTAGCAGGAGATAAGTTCATCTCAGAGACTGAAATAAAAATGCACAAAGTGGGAGCATTGGGAGTGGCGGCTACTTTAGGTATCCTTGAGTTACTGCTACGTTTCGTTCTCTTTACTTCTGTAAGATACCCCAGCCTTCTTCCAATATTCTCCCATTTTCTCCTAGACTGCCAAGTGAGCTTCTGTCATTACGGCCAAGGGACTGTGACTCAGACAGCTTCTCAGAAATACAGACTTCAAGATTTGTTATTGCAGTGCTAATATGAAATGGTATTTACTCCTTTTTTTTTTCTATTTCCAATTTTTATTTTTTAAAATGTCCTTGATTTTCTGTCACGGACAAGTAATTAACACCTGAAAGGGAACCTGAGGGTTCAGCTCATCTTTGGGAAGGCAAGGAGGGATGGTATACCCAATGAACCATTAGAAACTCATTACTCTCGTAATAAAGGGATTGATCCCTTTGTTAAAAGTCCCACTTAGTTTCACAATTAACCCATCTACAATTAAATGCTAATGACATTGAATGATCACTGATAAATCAACATTTTATTTCTGAAAAGAAAAAGAGAGAAATCCACATATTGAGTATATTGCAAAATACCTTTTTAAAATGATAAAGCAAGTAGATTGCTGAGACTAAAAATAGTATTGATATTTCAAAGTAACATGTCATTGGTACATGCTCCATGGGATCTTTTTCTTGAATAATTAAAATCTAAAGATAAACTTGTTTAGCTCTTAGATTGAAGTAGATTACATTTTAGAGACAGCAAGAGTCTGGACCTAAAATAGGATTAATGCTTCCCTTGCTTTCAAACAGAGGTGTGACCCTGCATTTGATAGAGTTTCTGAGTCTCAGTTTTCCTTATCTCTAAAAGGAGGCCCTGGGAATAAATGAACTTTAAAGGTTACTTTCAGTAACCTGCCCCACCCCTACTTCACCCCTAAAAAATCCACAACAACCTCACTGCTGTCACATTGATTACAACCTCTAACCATCCTTTAGGGAAGAGTAGAAACCCTTCATAGGATTTCTGAGACTATAAATATTTAGAGAACCTGACTATTTCATTTTTATCCTACAAATTGGATGGGTTCAAATCACTAAGCTTCAAGTTTGTCACCTAATATGTAACTCATCATACCAACAGGGGTTCTCTAATTCTCTGATTTGAAAGTTTTCTTTCTGAGGATAATACTTTTATATCTCTCATGTCTTAGACCCTTTTCATGTATCAGAAAGAAAGGCTTGGGAAGTTTTTGAAAGTGTATGCCATCCTTTCCAGGAAAGTCTTAGGTTTCACTGGATTTTTTAAACTGACTTCTGAAGGTGTCCACATAACTGTAATCTACCCCTTTTATTTCTCTGAGTTATCTCTGACGTACTACTTATTTCTGATAGCATTTGACTCATGTGTCGGAGAAAAGGGAAGTTCAGCATACTTATGGAGGCAGCAGTGATAGCAATTCCACTAGAAATAAAATAATGAGTTACTGCATCATTTTATGTGAGCATTCGTCATAATGTTGTTAGGGCTGTCAAGTGGGTTACCACCCAGAGTAACCCTACCCAGGACAGAATGAATCACTGCCTGCCCTCCTCACAACTGTTGCTCATTATAATAGCTCAGCAAAAATAGACACACTGGAGGAATGTATGGATTGTGATAAGAGGTGCAAGACCCGCAATAAAAGTATTTAAAAAAAGAAGACATTTTTACAATCCTTCATAACAGTTTTCCATTTAATTTCCAGAAATGTGTGTGTGTGTGTTTGTTTTTGCTTAGGTTCCTGAAATCTGGAAATTTTTTCTGCTTTAAAAATTTGTCTCAAAAAGGGAATTTATAGAGGTCTAAATATAGATATGTACATATATAAATATATTTATGTACGATGATGGGGAAATAGATCCACATGCATATATTTAAGGTAGCAGATGAACATTGGGCCTCCACTCAAATACTTCCTTAAAGCAAGAACACTTTGTTCCATCAAATTAGCACTCCATGATGCACACCTCCCCAACACAGTTGCTGAAGACAAATGTGTGCCTAAACAAATGTGATGAAGAAAGCTGATGGTGTCTGACTATCAAAAGATATGGTGTCTGGGTCTTAAAGGCTTGAAGGCAAACAAGCAGCCATCTAGTGCAGAAGCAACAGAGCCCACATAAAAGAAACACATCAGTCTGTGTGACCATGAGGTGTTGAAAGCATCAGGTATAAGACATAAAAGAACAAAAATCATGTCATTGTAAATGAGGATGAGTGCACATTGGGGATCCAAAGTCCATCTGCAGACAACTGGACATGCCCATACAGAAGGGTCACAGGGAGGAGATGAACCAGTTAGGGTGCAGTGTGACAAGGATGAAACATACACTTTTCATTAGCTATTACATGTTTCTCATCCCTCCACTGCCCTCATGATCCCAGTTATACTATACAAATCTGGCTAGACTAGAGGATGTACACTGGTACAGATTGAAATTGGAAGCACAGAGAATCCAAGACAGATGATTCCTTCAGGACCAGTGGTGAGAGTGGCAATATAGGAGGGTGAAAGGAAGGTGGGGTAGAAAGGAGGAACCGATTGCAAGGATCTACATATAACCTCCTGCCTGGGGGATGGACAACAGAAAAGTGGGTGAAGGGAGATATCAGTTTAAGATATGACAAAATAATAATAATTTATAAATTATCAAGGGTTCATAAAGCATGAGGGAGCAGGAAGGGAGGGGAAAATGAGGAGCTGATATTCAAGGAGCTGATATAAAGAAAGAATGTAGAAAGAAAATGTTTTGAGAACGATGAGGACAACAAATGGACAGATGTGCTTGACATACAATGCATGTACATATGGATTGTGACAAGAGTTGTATGAGCCCCGAATAAAATGTTTTTAATTGCCTCAATTTGAGCTGGTTAGATGGGGAAAAGTCAATTCCATCTTGAGCAGGAACTGTTCTTAGTCTTCTTTTTTTTGTTGTTGTTTCACAAAAAGATTAGCCTTTGTTTCACAGTAGTATATGTTGACTATTTTCATCTCCCAGAGACTTCTTTGTGGTTGGAAGATTATAATGGGCAAGGAGAGAACAAGAAAACGTGGTTTCCCCTGAAGTCCAGCTCTGATAAATGGCAGGGCATGGTAGATCATGCTCTTAAGGCACATTTGCAGGCAATTGACTAAGTTATACTTGCAGGCAATTGGAAATCCTACGTTGTATGCACATTCTAACAATGAGAGCTTCTTTTGTTTAGGCCTACCTAGGGTCTGTTTAGGTAGAACGCTCCATAGAGTCAAAGGTGATGAAGGTTCATCTCACACACTATGATCGTCCCTGGCAAAGAGTATCATGCTCAACAAAGTCGAAGGACAGCAAAAGAGAGGAAAATCATCAAGGCAGTGGACTGATACCCTGATGGCCACAATGAGCTCAAGCACAGCAAGGATTGGGAGGACAGTGCTGGGCCTGGCGGTGTTTTGTGGGTGGGAAACTACACGAAAGCACCAACCAACAAGACAGTGGTGTATGACCTGTGCACATGGGGTTACAGAATACTTAAACTTGGACTGTGCCTGTCTGTGGCTCTGAGGAAAGTCACTGCGTGTTTTAGGGAGCCCTGGGGGTGTAGAATGTAGGTGTTGGACTGCTAGCTGCAGGGTTAGTTTGAAACACCAGCTGGAGAATGAGGAGGAGGCTTTCTATTCCTGCAAAAGAAGCATCTCAGAAACTTATGGTGGGGGGGGGCGTGGGGGGGGTGCTTCTATCAGGTGCCAAAGGGTTTCTGTGTGGCAGAATTGATGCAGAGGCAGTGAGGTTGAAGTTTAGTTTGGATGCCTATAAAATTGAGACAGTGGTCTCTGTAACAAAAATGGATGAGATTAATGCATATAAGACTAATTTTGAAGGTGAATGTTTATCTGGAAAGAGAAATTATAACTACATATACATTTTAAAAGGTGAAAGGTATCACAAATATAAATTTGAGAAAAGATCATTTTTGTGTACTTTGGTATACTGCTACTTGTCTACCACATGTTTTTCTGCTTGCTATGTTGGCCACTTTTCACATGAAACATTTTCTCATATCATTTTCCATCGAAATAATAGCAAGGAAGTTCAATACTTCTTCTAGAGAAGTTTATTGACACATGTTTCTAATAATAAAAATGCAGACAACACTCTCCACTTATAGGAGGAGTTCAAAGTTGGACTCTTTATAGAGAGTCTATCCTATTTTGCATGACCTATATTTAAAAAGAAAAGGCAGGTGTGATGTTTGCAATTACAAAGTGTGTAAGAGTACATTTATTCCTTATAAAAATAATTTTTTGTGTTATGGTCTTTGAAAATGGAATCTGCTGGTAATTATATCTGATCTGTAAAATTATTCAAATTTTGCACAAAATAACTTCTGGCTGCAGGACTTTCAAATCATTTCTCCTCTAAATCCTCTTGGGCACCATTTTCCTTCTCACAATGTCCCTTGCTGTCTGGGCCAGGGTAAGTTGGCAGTGCATGTGTTAGGAGTTTCCTAGGAAGCCATTCCTACAATAATTCAGCTTACAATGACATAATCATATGCAGAAGCTATGTTTTTCGGCACAACTCATAGCAACCTGATGTGAAACAGAATGAAATACTACCTTCCCTTGAGCCATAATCACCATGGCTACATTTGAACTCATTGTTGCACTCACTGTCTCAATTGTCTCCTTGAGGAGCTTCCTCTTTTCCACTGGCCCTCTACATACCAAACATAGTGTTCTTCTCTAGGGCCTGGTTCTGCCTGGTAAAGTGTCTAAAGAATTTGAGGCAATGCTTACATTTCTCAGAAGGAAGGTGCTTTTGAATATCATGTGCCTCACCTGGCTCATCTCCTCCCTGCAACCAATATGCAACTTTCCTCTAGTTCTAAAATACTACCTCCCATTCACTATCATGATCCCAATTCCACCAGACAAATCCAACTGGACCAGGGAATAAACACAGGAGTCAGAAACATGGGGAATTTAGGATAGATGATCCCTCAGGACCAGTGGTGGGTTTGGTAATACTGGAAGAGTGGAGGGATGGTAGAATATAAAGGGGGAACAAATTTCAGGGATCTACATATAACCTCCTCTCTGGGGTATGGACAACAGGGAAGTGAGGGAAGGGACACATTGGACAGTGTACAATGCGAAAAAGTAATTACAATTTGTAAATTATTAAGGGTTCATGGGAGGGGAGAAGGAAGGGAAGGGAAATATGGGGAGCTGGTACTGGGGCGTCTAAGTGGAGGGAGGATGTTTTGAGAGTGATGATGGCAACAAGTGTGCAAATATGGCCTGCATACAATTGATGTATGGAAGGGTTGTGATGGAAGTTGTATAAGCCCCCAATAAAGTAATTTATGGAAAAAAAAGAAGGGGGAAAGAGGAGCTTATACCAAGGGCTCAAATAGAAAATATTTGGAAATGAATATGGCAACATGTGTACAAATATGCTTGATAAAAATGATGTATTGAATGTTATAAGAACTGTAAGAGCTCCCAATGAAATCATTTTTAAAAAAGAATATCATGTGGACATATCAAGCAACACTAAACTAAACATTCTCAATTGAAGTTTTGCTTATCTAAATTATAAAAAAATCTTTTCATCACTTGAGAACCCCTAAACACACTGGGAAATATAATGGTAGGTGTGGCATAATGGAAATAAATAACAGCTTTTGTCAGTTGGGATGAAAATTTTTCATTTAGCAAACTTAAAAAAAATATATTGGCCATGTGTCATATTGCCAGGGTTCTTCCTAGAACCTTGGAAGGGTATGGTGTGATTAACCCTGAAGCTTAAGCTTCATTTGTAAACTAGTTGCCTTTGAGTTGGTTCTGACTTATGGGAACTACATGTATTTAAGAAGCACAGTGCTTCGTGGGTTTAAGAAGAACTGGCTGCTTTTTTTTTCAAAAGATGAGCACCAGGCCTTTCTTCCTAGGCACATTTGGGTGGATTTGAACCAAGAGCTTTTTGGCTTTTAACTTTGCAATGTTAACTATTTGCATCACTCAGTTATGTTGTAGCAAAGCAGCCTCAGTTTCTTGGTCAAGCAATTGCTTATCAGATGACATTCTCTCTGAGTCAAAGTCCTCAGCCAGAGATCCGTATTTCAAAACCACTTCTATTTCTTGCTCATTGTTGCATTTTTCTACCTAAGGGAATTCTGGCTTTTGCAAATCGTGCTGTATAACTCAGACTTGCTTACTTTTCTCACCGGTGAGACTGTTGAAATTAAATGTGATAAACCTAATAATAACTTTCATAAGAGACAGGTTTCACCTTAATATTTGCCCAAGCTCTGTGTGAGGGTTTTATTGACTGTGAACTGTGTTTCCTGATTCTTTATGCTCTTGAATAAAGACCCAGGGAAGGGTTCTTGGCCAAACAGTTTCTTCATAGATCCACTATTATGTGCACAGATGCTCCAAAGTATCATAAAAGGGTGTGAGTTCTTCACTGAATCGAGAAGGTCTTCTTTGACACAAGCAAGGTCAGTGTTATTGATTGCATCCTGAGAGTTTTCTTCCATTTCTTTTTCCTATTTGCTACAGTGGATCTCTTTATTGCAGTTGAAGAGTAGTAGGCTTAGAAAGAAAGTCCATTAGCCAAGAATCTAATATGAAGAGAGAAAATAAATGAGGACAATTTTGTAAAAGGACCTTTCATGATAAACAAGCAGTCATCTAGCACAGAAGCAACAAGGCCCACATGGCAGAAGCACACCAGCCTGTGTGATCAGGAAGTGTTGATAGGTTCAGGTATCCACCATCAAAGAACAAAAAATCGTGTCATCATTGTGAATGAGGGAGAGTGAGGGGTGGAGACCCAAAGCCCATCTGTAGGTAACTGGAAATCGCCTTACAGAAGGATCACTGGGTGGAGACAAGCCATTCAGGATGCAGTATAGGACCAATGAAGCATACATCTTTCCTCTAGTTCTTTAATGCTTCCTCCCTCCATCCCTATCGTTATCCCAATTCTAATTTACAAAGCTGACTAGAACAGAGGATGTACACTGGTACAGATCAGAACTGGAAATCAGGACTGATAAACCCTTCAGAACCAGTAATGAGTGTATAGATATCAGGAGGGGCAGAGGATGGTAGGGGAGAAAGGATGGAACCAATCACAATGATCTACATTTAACCCCCTCCCTGGGGGACAGACAACAGAAAAGTGGGTGAAGGGAGACATCAGACAGTATAAGACATGGAAAAAATAATAATCTATAAATTATCAAGGGGGAAGGAGGGGAAAAAGCGAGGAGCTAACACCAAGTAGAAAGCAAATATTTTGAGAATGATGATGGCAACAAATGTATAAATGTTGTGTTAGTCCGGGTAGACTAGAGAAACAAAATTATAGACACGCATATGGATATAAGGGAAAGGTTTATATACAAGAGGAATGCAACATTGAGAAAGCATCCCAACCCAGTCCAGCCAACAGTCCCAAGTCCAATGTTAGCCCATATGCCAGATATCAGTCTATAAAGTCTCCTTCTGACTCATGAAGTCACAGGTCAGTGGGTGCAGAATCCTGGCACTGGCAGGGGTCTCCCCATAGTTCCTCACTTCCAGGGCTCAGGGTCCATTAACAGCATCCAGTGGTGGTAAAAGCAACTCAGTGCTGGCAGGGGTCTCCACGTGGCTTCTCCAGCTTCAGAGGTCTGGTTCCATCAGGGTACATCTGTGTGGCTTCTCCTCTGGCTCCTCCAGCTCCTAGGATGCTGCCATTTTGTCCATAGTTCATTGCCTCTGAGACTAACTCCCAACAACGGGGGAGATAGCTTCTCATCTCCATGAGGGAAATATTACGAGGTTTCCCAGAAGTCTCAGGAGAAAGCCATGCCCACATGGAGGTCTCATTGGCTACTCAATGGCTATCTCCATTGATTAACAGGCTAGACTCCAACATTACATCTCAATCATGAAATTAACATAAGCACATGACCTCCACAAATGTGCTTGACACAATGGATATATGTATGCATTGTGATAAGAGTTGTATGAGCCCCCAATAAATGACTTATATTAAAAATGGGTGGGGGAGGCTTTTGCAATGGCATGGACAAGGATAAGGAAAATCAGTAACAGGTTGAATACAAATGTCAAGTCATTATCACAATGAACTTGGAAGAAAAAAAAGGAGCTTTGTTTGACACCAACGGTGAGAAGTCTAGCTCCAAGAATGGTTAGAGCTATAACTTTAAGTAGGGTTGGAGCCCTAGTTGTGTAGTAGTTACTCATTGGGCTGCTAACTGAAAGGTCAGTGGTTCAAAACCACTAGAAGCTCCTCTGGAGGAGAGAATTTTATACTACTATAAAGATTTATAGGCTCTAACAGTCACAGGAGCAGTTAGTTGTTCAACAGCATCATTATGAATTGATATGAACTCATTGTCGTGAGTTTGTTGCTGTCGCAGGGTTTTTCTGCGATGTTTGTCTTGCTTCGTTTTTGTGTGATGGGGTTTATGATGGGAATACAGGTGTTTCTATCCAAAGCTAGCAAGAGATAGAGGAGTGAATATTTTGACTGCTTTCTATTCCTCCTCTTTGATCTTCTGCAAGTAATCATCTTTGACTGACTCTACAGGAAACCAAAAGGCAAAAAAATCCATTGATACATTCAGTACAAGTCTTTAAACTGGTTCACGTAAGGCAATATATTAGAATCTACATTTTAATGAATCTTTTGGTAACTCAGAAGTTCAGCCAGGTTTAGAAGAGAATGGGTGACAAGGGAAATATAGTTGTTGATGCCAGATAGATCTTGGCTTCATGAAGAGAATACAAGAAATATTTTTATTTCTGTTTCATTGACTATGCAAAGATATTTGACTGTGTGGACAATAATAAACTATGGATAACTTTAAGAAGAATGGGAATTCCAGAACTCTTCATTGACTTATTCGGAACTTGTACATGAATCAGAACAATGAAATACTGGATGGTTTAAAATCAGAAAAGGTGTGTGCCAAAGTTGTGCCCTCTTACAATACTTGTTTAATCTATAGGCTAAGCAAATAATCAGAGAAGTAGGCTTATATGAAGAAGGGTGCAGCATCAGGGTTGGAAGAGATCTTATTAATAATCTGTAGTGTGCAGGTTACACAACCTTACTTGCTGAAAATGAAACACTTGCTGATAAAAATCAAGGATGGTATGGATCACAATTAAATGTAAGGAACAGCAAAATTCTCATATCTGGACCAATAGGTTACATCTTCATAAAGGGAGAGAAGGTCAAAGTTGTCAAGGATTTTGTCTTGCCTCCCTAGTCAATGCTCATGGAAGCAGCTGTCTGGAGAGCAAAAAGCATATTGCATTTGGTAAATCCTCTGCACAACAGCGATACTCTTACTTTGAGGGCTAAGGTGTTTCTGACCAAGTCATGGAATTCTCTATATGCAGGGAGAATGAAGAATTATTGAAGAAATTTGAATTGTGTTGCTAGAGAAGAATATTGAACTTGCTATGGACTGCTAAAAGGACAAAGCGATCTGTATTGGAGGTAGTATGACCAGACTGCTCCTTAGAGGCAAGGATGTCAAGACTTCATCTTACATGATGTCTGACATATTGTTAGGAGAGAACGGTGCCTGGAGAAGATAAAGGGGAGGGGTGGAAAAAAGAGGGAGCCCTTTCATGAGATGGAACAACAAAGTGGTTGCGTCTAGGGGCTTGGCATAGGAACCCTTGTGAGGATGGCACAGGACCACGGGGCATTTTGTTCTGTTGAGCACAGTCACTCTAGGTCTGAGTTGACTCCGTGGCATCCAACAACAAGGAGAGCAGTTAATTTTTATTGACTGCTCACAGTGACTCACAATATGGTTAAAATGTAGATTCTGATTCAGTAGATCTGGATTAAAAGGACTAATTCTTCGCCTGGTAGTTAACCAAATCAACAGGGTTAGCTTCCTGAAGCATGGATGAAAGTGAAGGGTGGGTAGACAGCACATTTAGAAAGGTCAAGAAAAAATGTCAACTTTGTTCAAATTAGAGTCTCAGAAGGCTGATTCAAGAGGGAAAGAATAGCCCTCCCTTACTAATTTGCCTTGCTTTCTTTTTCTTCTTTGCTTTCTTCTTCCTTCATCATTTCTGCTTCCTCTTTCTTCTCTTTTTCTACTTCTTTGTGGTAGTTATAACATTGATTGTCAAATTGAGAGGATTAATAGTGAAGGGGTGGAGTCCAGATCAGATCATAGCCAATGGAGGCTTCTGTGTGAACATGGTCTTCTCCTGAAGATTCTGGAAACTCTGGTATTCCTCCTTGGAGGTGGGAGACACTCTTCTCTCTCTGCTTGCTGGGAGACATTGTAGCTAACAAGACACATGGAGCTAGCTAGTGCCCTGAGCTGGATAGGCCACATAGAGACCCCTGTCAGTGCTGAGCTGCTTACAATGCCACTGGATCCACAGAATTTTCCACCCAAAGACCTGTGATCTTCCTGCATTTGGGCTCATTGCATGTGCTTCTTGAGTATGAAGAGGACTTTATAGATTAATATTGGACATATGGACTAATATCGGACTATGGACTTGATTCGGACTGGGCTGGGATGTTTTCTCAATATTCAATTGTTCTTGTGTATAAAGTTTTTTCCTAAACACATATGAGTTTCCCTGGATTTGTTTTACTAGTCTACCTGCACTTACACATTCTTCCTTTTCTCTCTTTTTTAAAAACACCTTTATATATATGTATATGTGTATATATGTATATGTATATGTATATATGTATGTATACATATATGTATATGTATATGTATATGTATATATATATAGTTACTTTTAAGGTAGAGGAGCAAATAGGATTAGCAGTAAGTTCACAGAGAACTTTAGTAATGTTTTTCTTTTTCTTATTTTACTATTAAGCTTTGATCTGGCTGTTTCTCCTAATATATGTTCTAGTTCACTAATTTCTTTTTTAGCTGTGCTTAATCTGATACAAAACCTGCTCATTGAAGTCTAAGATCAGTTACTATATTTTCAATTCAAATGTGTTCATTTAAAACTATATTTAGTTCTTTAATGAAATTAGTTTAATTGCCTAATTTGTATCAAGAATTGTATATAAATATACACACATAATAATGTATAATATAGTGTATAATATAATTTCATAATACACATTATATATGTATATATATGTGTGTGTGTGTATATATATATATATATATATATATATATATATATAGTCCCTGCACCCACTCAGGATGAGTTTCTGTTGTTTAGCTGGAGGGAGTGCAAAGAATCAACTCAGATTTTGGTCCTTTACCGAGACAGAGCCATGACCAAGGGTCACCTTATCTGAGGTCTTGCTATCTTTTCTGGGATAAGTTTCACTGAATTACATTAAATAGTTCACCCTCCTCTCTATGTATTTATTATTATATGTGCCCTATTAAATACTGTCTTAACTTTAACCACTTTACATTAGAGGAAAACTTCCTAAAACCTTGATCATTGGTTTCTTGGTTTTCAGTTGTCTGTATGGAAGTAAACCTTTCTTCATTTCAATGACATTAAGATGAAGTTTTCATATACTAAAATGATCTTTTCTCTGTTAGTGACATTACTTCATTTTCTCTTTGCATTAAAAGAAATATGTCACTATTAATCGTGGATAGCAATTTTAGTGAATACATTTATGAATTACAAAAATTGTTACTTTTTGGGTAGAGGAGCAAATAGGATTAGCAGTAGGTTCACAGAGAGCTTTAGCAATGATTTTCTTTTTCTTTTTTTTTTACTGTTAAGCTTAGATCTGGCTGTTTTCTCCTAATGTATGTTCTAATTCACTAATTTCTTCTTTAGCTGTGCCTAGTCTGATGTGAAACCTGCTCATTGAAGTCTAAGTTCAGTTACTATACTTTCAATTCTAACGTGTTCATTTAAAACTGTATCTAGCTCTTTGATGAAATTCATTTAATTGCCTAATTTGTATCAAGAATTGTGAAGGGTATATTAGAAAATTTTTTTCTGACTTGTAAGCTACCAAATTATTGTGTCACACATTCATGGGTCTTGGTGGGAGGATGAGGTGCCAGGATTAAAAAATATATGATTTTATCTTTGACAGCACAGCAAGCAGGCTGTGCTTTGTGGATATGTTGACTTTTATTGCTGTTCAAGTTCCACAATGACAGTGAGGGAGCATACAGCTGGATATTGCACCCACATATTTATGACTCAGTTAAGGATCTTTAACTTTGGAAAACTGGATCTTTTATAATTTTTCCATTTTCCTAGCAAGAGACCTTGTCTTTATTATCTTATACAGTAAACACGCCTGCCTGGTATTCATTTCACCTTTTCGGAGCTGTTTGCTGTACGCCTATTTTTGAAATGATAAAACTGTCTGTGTTATCTCCGTGAGATGTACAGAAGCACAAGAAACCCACAAATGAGTTTTTATAACCACAGTTTGCTTTGTTCACAATCACTCCTAAGTGGCTCATGGAGTCCTCCCTGTGTTTACTACATGTCTTCTGAGTCCGGCAGTTCCTTGTTAAACACTGTTGAAAACTAGTTCCAATGTGTCTTTCATGCAGCCTTTATTGTCTACTCTTGCCCTTAGTTTTTATTAACTCATTCTTGTTTCCTGTTACACCATTTAATTTTACATTGAATATCATACATGATTTATTAAAAAGTATATAGAGGTACTTTGAAGACATTAGGCAGCGTTAACTTACTTTCCCTTAATGGGGCAGAGTGGGAGAGATCACTCTAACCTAATGAGACACTAAATAATTTGGATATGATTTAATTTTAGAGGGTAAATCTACATCAAATTTTCTTTAAAATCAGGTTTTTGTTTTGTTTGTTTTTTATATTCTTAATGAAAGTTAAAAAATGTGGGTAAAGGCTTTTTTTCCTGAAAGAAATAGAATCTCTACTTTTTTTCATCACCATTGTAGACTTATCAGTTTCTTCTTGAAAATTTATAATAGTTTGAGGGAAACATGCTTCAAATATTAAGCTCATCTCGATATACTTTCGCTCTCTCTGAGCTCCTGCTAGCTAGTCCTTACTGCTGTGGTCACTTTTCAATGTTTTTACAAACTTTAAACACATATTATATTCAGTCTCTCTCTCTCTGTATTTATTCTCATTTAAAAATGATTGACAATAAGCTTGTTTTCATCGTATAAAAATCTCTGGTGAGGTTCGATTGTATTTGTGATTTCTTTAGTTGGTTGTTGTCAGAATGGTGCAGGCAAGGCATCTGTCCCCTTCAGACTTCACAAGTGGGAAGGAGAACTACACTCAACATCAGCTCAAGGTTGATTGCTATGAGGATAAGGTCAGCTATGATTCCACCCTCCAATCTTAGCCATTTCTCCCATAGTGCTTTTAATTTCTTGCCAGTGTTCAATAATTTATTGCATTGGTCACACAGGATGCACAGATCATACTCATGATTTGAGGCTTTACTCTAGAATTTAACAGATTACAATGGAAGGTCAGAAATGCTCAGAACAAAGTTCTTTGGTCCGGACAGGGTCAGGCCTATCTTAAATCTTTTGCATCTCAGCTCTGGGGCCTCAGCACCACTCAGGCAAGTGTTCCAAAGCTCCTTAGAGCTGCCAATAAATGCTGAAGGGCACACCATTCTGCCGTCAGTCCAAAGGTGCTCAGCTCTCACCCCATGGATCAGCAAACCTACCTTCCAATTGTATACCTGCAGAAACCCCACTCCAAAAGGGAAGCTCCTCCTGGAAGTTCTCCACCTGCCATGCTCCATGGCCAGGGGAGTCCTCCACTCTGTCTTGAGCTCTGCTTTTTGCTTTTGGTTCTAGTGCTCTGCTCCTCTCCTCTGACACTTCTCTGGATTTACAGTTTTCTGTCCTTGAATTTCAAGGTCCAAAGAAAGCCCTCCACTCTTCTTGGTGGTAGTGAGTGCTCCCCTTTTGCTACGGAGGATGATGTTATTCCTAGCAGAATTGGAAAACCGAGCACTCCCCATGTGAGAGTTCCAAGTTTTTATAACCACAGTTAGCTTTCTTCAGAATCATTCGGAGGTGACTCATGGAATCCTTGCAGCATTTACCCCCTGTTTTCTTACCCAGATCCATCTGGAAAAAGTTGTTTGGTGGGAGATTACCAAGATGATGACTAGAAAAGTTATACTAAAGAATTCACTAAGACACAGGTGGTAAGCGATTGGGTATTCTTATATTCTTTTCTAGCCTGTAAAATATTGATATGTTGGGGAGCTGCGTGCTCATGGCGATGTAAGACAGTGAAGGAGCAATGTGAAGTAGTTAGTCCTGAATCTCCAGTCGGACTTCGGTTCTACCCTCAGCGGCAGTCAGCGATCACAGAGCACAGAACGCAGAACACTCAGGGTACCTGGCCACGGTGCCCAACATCGGCATCTTCCGAGGCAACTCCCACCAAGACTTAGCTCCGAAAATTGCTGATCACCTGCGCCCAGAGCTTGGGAAGGTGGTGCCTAAGAATTTAGCCAGCAGGAGACTTGTGTTGAAATTGGCGAGTGTTCACAGAGAGGATGTCTCCACCGTCCAGAGGGTTGTGGAGAAATCAAGATGATCGAGTGGAACTTTGTATCATGAGTAATGCCTGCAAGAGTCAACTGGGTGACTGCAGTCATCCCGTGTTTCCCTTATGCTCTTCTCCAGGGTAAGCAAGCTAAGATAAGGGCTGAGCACCAGTCTCAGCCTGCTGGTCTCAAATATGCTGTCTTTAGCAGGTGCAGATCATATTATCACCATGGATCTCCCTGTGTCTCAAGTGCAGGATGTTGTTGGTATCACAGCAGACAATTTGGATAATGTGCCAGTGATCCTGATGAGGATAAGGGAGAATATCTTAGAGTGGGAGGACTGCATGACACTGGCAGAACTACAAGAGTGATATCCACTGCAGACCAGTTGAGTGTGGACTTCGCCTTGTTTCACAAAGAAGGGAAGAAAGTCAGATGAGTCACACAACATTCCTATAGCTCTTTGGTGCTTCCTTCCCCCCACTATCATGACCTCAATAATACCTTACAAATCAGAGTAGACCAGAGCATGAACACTGCTGCAGAGAAGAACCCACAACACAGGAAATCCAAGATAGACAAGCCCCTCAGGGCCAACAAGGAGAGTAGAGATACTAGGTGGATTAGAGGTGGGTTAGGGGAGAAAAAGGAAATCAATCACAAGGCTCAATCTAGAATCCTTTCCCAAGGGGATGAATCATGGACTCCTGGGTGAGGGATTATGGAGGGTGATGTAAAATATGGAAAAAATAATCTAATTTATCAAGGTTTCATGAGGGAGAAAAGGAAGGGGAGAGAGGGGAGGTAGAAGAAACAGGGAGCTGATATTCAGGGCTCAAGTCAGAAGAAAATGCCTTGAAAATGATCATGGTGGCATGTGTACAAATATGCTTGACACCTTGGAGGAATGTATGGATTGTGATAAGAGATGTAAGAGCCCCCAATAAAACTATTTTTTAAAAAAGGAAGAAGGCTTTTGAAGTGGATCGCATAGTGCTGTGCAGGATGGAGAGGCCATCTGGTGGACAACAGTGCTGAAACCTGCGCCCAATCTGTCAACACAGCTGACACACTTCTCTCAGCTGGAGTGACCAGTTTACAGCATCTTGATTCATGGAATCTTTTCAGGCTCTGCCATTTCCCACATCAAGAATGTGTGCTTTGAAGCAGTAGTATTCACTAATACCATCCCTCAAGAGGAAGGATGAAGCATTGCTCCGAAATACAAGTGGTAGCCATCCATCTCTATGACCCTTGCTTGCAGAAGCTGCCAGGAGAACTCACCATGGAGAATCTGTTTCCTACCTGTTCATCCCGGTGCTTTTGTAAAAGAAGCACTTCTGAGGCATTTTCCAAATTAATACCACACCCCTCCCCGTTTGTATCCTTCATAAGTGATGGAAAGTTCCACAGAAAACCAGCGTGCACCAGGGTCGCTTTCTACATCCCACACCAGATAGGTTAGCGTTGATCTTAATTTGGAGAGTCAGATTGAGACAGCTGCATTCTCCAAACTAGATTCCTTCTTCATGGTTTGCAGGATTAACCCAGGGGGCCTTGAATCTTGTAATACAGATGAATTGTTGCAGGAGTCAGGCTTTGAGGGTATTTGTAGGGGTGTTTGGAAGGGGGGTTGGGTTTAGACTACTTTGCATGTGAGTGCTTAAGGTTTTTATTTGTTCAGAACAACAAGCAGAAAGCAAACTTAGTACATAACTGGACTCCCACCATGCAGCCCCCTCTCTTTCTCTCTCTCCCACACACATACACACATCACATTGCACATTCTCTAAGGTCTATGTTAACTTAGAGCAAGAGCCCTAGGTGACCCCAACCTAATTCTCCTGGTTGCTGAGCATCCTATAAATAGGTGATCAGACACCTCACTTTTTAACAATTTAACAACATCCTGTGGTGCTTTACAATTAAAATAAGTTTATTATAATACTATTTTTGTGTTCTATGAAAATTTTTGTTGCTCCGTATAGACCAAATTTTTAATCAAGAACACCGCCCCCCCTCAGTCAATGATATCCCGCTTAAAATCTGGTCACTTTACCCTATGAGGCAAGAGGCCGCCACTTTAGCTAGAGCAGACATGAGGTGTGGCGGGGGGTGGGGGGTGGGGGGAGAGGGGGAGGGGGCGGGGCCTTTGAACCTCTGTGGTCCCTTAAATGATACGAAATCTCTTTGAAAATATTGATGTCACTGTTTCTTGTTAAGGAAACTAAAAAGATGTCTACGTGTATGAAAAAATGTTGGGATGTTTGAAATATTTTATAACTTAAAACTGGGATTCTACCTGTTAGCTTATTTTTAAATATTGGTCTATTTAATTAGAAATATAAAATATGCTTTTCATAATTTTTTCTTAGAATGAATGAATGTTTCTTATCATGCAATATAATTTATTTCTCTTATTCAAGGTCATATAGAATAACACAAATACAAAATATTAGGTACACAAAAAAATAAATGGCTATGATTGTGTTTTAATTTTTTCTGCTGGTATTAGAATGCTGTGAATGGGAACAAAGGGTAGTCTTTAATGTTGGCCAGAGCATCTTTCTTGTTTACTTTCTGAATATTAATAGTATTACCTTTCTTTTCTAATTTTAGTTTGGACTGGCCACGTGACTTTCGTTAGGCAAGAAAATGGGAATAGAAATAGTATATGTTCCCTCAAAATTAAGAATCAATGCAAGAGTTATATTGGTCCCCCCTTTAAAATTCTGGAAATAATGGAAAATAAGATCCTGGGTTTAGACTGAGGGTGCTGAATAGATTCTTCCTTCAAAGTTCTCCCAGAGTCCATTGCTAATCTTTAGTGATCCTAGAGAGTGACCAAGGAATGACTTGTGTTTTTTATGTCACTCACATTTTAGGGTTATTTCTAACTTTCACATATCTCAGTTTATATAGACTGAAGTAGATGCCATGTTGTTATTTTAATGGTTATTATATTCAGTGGTTGCCTTTTAGAAACAAATGGGTTATGAAGAACATTCTGGAATTCTGATAATGTCATGTCTCCACGATTTCATGAGTAATGTAGATATGGCAACTTTATACCTTTTACGTATTCCTTCTCCAAGACGGAAGAAACAGAGCCCAATGCACTGCTTTGGAGACAATTCCGACTCATAGAGACCCAATGGGACAGACTAGAACTACTCTTTTTGAGTTTCTGAGATTGTCAGTCTTTATGGGAACACAAAGCCTTATCTTTCTCTTTCAGAGCAACTAGTGAGTCCAACTGTTGACCTTGTGATTAGCAACCCAGCACGGATCTATAGCAGGAAAGGAAGGTATCAAGTTACTTTCGTCTTAGGTGTCTTCTGTCACTTTATAACCTCCTGCTTTTACTGTCATGAATAGCCGCGGACAAGGATCAATGATTGCATGATTGGCCAGTGTTTTGCATACAAATAAGTAGTGTTTGATTTTAAAATTAAAATACCACAGGACATTGTTGTTAAAAAGTGGGATGTCCTGTCCGGTCCCTTTAATCTAGACTTAAATATTTTCGAAAGGCACAGAACAAGCGTATGTTTATAACTTTTCCAAAATGCTGATAGAAAAAAAGGTGGGGCTACAGAGGGGTAATTTACATTTGCCTTTATGTAGGTATGGAAGGAAGAAATAGGGGAGAGGCAAAATCTGGCAGCACATCAAATTAGGCCCGCTAATCCAGCTTTATTGGCAACTAAATACATTTTTATACTTCATCTGCCTAAGTCTTCTGTTTCTCAATTGGTTCCACACAGTGGTGTGTGGGTTATTCCCCATCTCAGTCCAAGCCCATAGGACCACGGAAGCTCAAATTTGTGAATTCATCATGTAGTTTTTCTCTTTGGGGGATCATTTCCTGCTCTGCTTCATAAGAAGTGTTGCACATAGACAGAGCCTGCCTTGTGGGATTTTTCCTTCTCTTTTAATAAGTTGGGAAAGGTTCAGATTTGTCATGCATAAACTCATTTTGTTCATGGCAATGTAGTCATGGCATAGCACACAAGAAAGACCCCAGGACATTCATTTAGAATTGGAGAATCGGAATAGGGTAAAGCTAGTTCACTAATTAACGTCCACATGGTCACTGTCAGCCATTTGCGTACCTTTAACAAGGAGGCTTAGGGGGAAGCCTGGTCGGAATGCCCTTCCTCCGGGGAAAGTACTCAGAGCTGGTGTCCTAGGGAAGCAGCAGAAACTTTGGCAGAGCCTCTTAACAGTCTCAGTCTTTGGAGCTGGGACTGGCAGTGTCAGTATGCCTCTACCCTCTCCCAGTAAAAAAGTCCATGGGTTTTTCTAATGTTTAGATATTCTGTTCCAGGAGTCCTGGTGGAGTAATGGCCTGCTTACTGCAAAGTCAACAGTTCAAAGCCAACAACTTCTCTCAGGAAAAAGGCATGTTTTTCTACTCCACCAAGACTTACAGCCTCAGAAACTCCCAGGGACAGTTCCACCCAGCCCCACAGGACTTCTGTGAGCCATGAGGGACTCTACAGCAGTGAGTTTAGAGGCTAAGCATGTGTTCTAGTTGTGAGTTGAGTGTGATATGTCTGGCTCCCAGAGTAAACCGCATGATAGATTATATGATAAAGGGTGCATGTTGAGGCGGTCTTTACATAGATAAACGGAGAGCTAACTCACACCAGACCAAGCCAACCAGGTGTCTATCACAAGTTGTTTACGGTAACATTAGAAATGATTTATGACCAGGAAGTTCTCAGTTTTAAATGTTTAAGCTACACAGCACCAGTTTCCCATATTTGGGACTTGGGATCACTGCATCATAAGCACAGGTAGTCACTGTAGCACAGAGGCATGGCGAATAATGAAGGCGAGTTGAAATGCAGATTATGAGTTCAACAGTGACTTGTCTTCCCACCCCCAAGCTTTGTTCATACTGGGTCTCAACAAAGTGACAAGCACAGGTTGGAGACCTTTGAAATTTGCTTGTTGACCTCGCAAACGTGTGTGTGTGTGTGTGTGTGACTTAGGTCAGTATAGGAAAAACATGATTATAATCCCCTTTACTTGCTAATTGAAAGTTAGTGGGATTCAGGCCAACACAGGGGACTTTCTCTTTCTCTCTTTTTTTTTGCTAGAGGGCCTTTCTCTTCAGAGGTTCTCTTTTTCAACAACTACAGACATTTATTTTATTGCCACTCTATTCTGAGGCAGATTTACCCTGGGCTAAGAATGGAATTACTAACACTGCTTGTTCCATACTCTGAAAATTGCTGTCAGGTGTGAATTAAATGTTTTATTTGAAGATTTGGGTTTCTTTTCATCAGTCACAAAGGGAATTTTCATGGAATGATGCTCATTGGCGTTAATATGATTCTTTTCATCTTGGTCTAGCTAAGTGTTTCGTAGCCATTTTCTCTCTGCTATCTACATTTCAATGACTCCCATCACCCCTCCATCTCGGATCATTGACAGGAGTTTTATACTAACTCCCTGAACTCTCCCAGGGCGGAATGTAAGTGGAAAACATTTGAATAGCTGTGTTTAGATCCCTAGAGGGAATTACAAGAAAACTTTGATGCTCTTCTGGCATATTGTGAA
>PVJH01019013.1:0-43804 GCA_004026705.1 Nesogale talazaci
TGTTCTTGCATTGAGGGAGTACATGAGGAGTGGCCCAATGACTGTCTGCTACCTTAATACTTAGCAGATAGATATATTTACATAGACCTATTCCCTATAATTATATATAAATATATTTACATATGTAGGGCTTGGTCACAGGCAATGTAACTGAGAGGAATTACTGAAACCCAAATGAAGGTTGAACATGGTAATGGAACAAGAGGAAAGTAAAAGGAAATTGAGGAGAGAACTAGGAGCTAAGTGGGCATTTATAGAAGTCTAAATGCTTGACTATTTCAATGACTGTTTTCTTTTCTTTCCTTTCCCCACCCATCCTCTGAAGTAGATTTGACTGGCCTTTTCTTGGAGTAGCCTTTGGGTGGACTCAGTCAATCTACTGATCAGCAATTCCCTCAATTAACCAATTGTGCTACCTTGGGTTTTGTATGAAACTTGGATTAAAAGAAACAAGACTGTTTTAAGACAAGACCCCTTTAATATCTTTAGAGGATTTTGGAAGTCTGTTTTTTATTCTGTGAGAAACATTCAATGGAAATAGCAGCAGGTTGTACAAAACTACAGAAATTTTTATACTAGTGCCTAAGTGGTTTTAGGAAACTAGTAGACTTGTTGGCTCTTTGGTTGTTGTTGTTCTTTTGCAATTCTTCTGTCTTCAGAGGAGAGACTAGAACCTAGTTTGGTATGGGGATCACTCACTGAGAAGTAATACTCTTATCCTTGTAATGCTTATTACCAACTATCTTGAAGATTCCTCTTGATTTCTCCTCCTATATCTTCAGAAAGGCATATAGTAGTTATGTTAGGTAGAATAGCACAGGGAAAAGGGCATGCTCAGAGTTTTGAGCTATCGGGCAGGAAAGGGTGGTACACTGCACATGCTCAGAGGTCCAGGCTTCTTGTCAGGAGGGCGGCACCTGGATTGGCCTACCTAGGCCAGATGAATTCAATTCAGCCAGCAGGGTTGACCAGGGTGGTCAACCTTGCAAAAGCCAATGGTATGGCTCTGAAATGCTCAGGTAAGGGACCCTGTGGGTACCTGTGTATACACCTGAGGCCTGTTTTTTTTTTGGGGGGGGGCATCACTGCCCTTTGGTGGTGGGAGTAGGAGGCCCAGCCTTGCTGCTGGATTTGAACCTCCAACCCAGTGGGCCGCAGTTCCGCGCACAACCACTATGCCATCGGGGCTCAGCCCCACCTGAAGCCTCTTCTAACTTTCATAAAACTCACGAGGATCACAAACCAGGCTTCAGCATGAATTCTTACTCACACAGAGCCAAGGACTGAGGTATATATCTCACTCAAGATACCTAGCAGTTATATATTGGGTCAGCATAAGGTCAACATTTTGAAACCACTGCTCTCTCTCTTGGAGAAAGATGATATCTTACTGAAGTAAAAAATTACAGTCTGAGAAGCACACAGGGGCAGTTCTACCCTGTCCTATAGGATCAATATGAATCAGAATCCACTTGATAGCAATGAACTTGAATTTTTTCTTTGATGATCCCAGAAGAGCAGGAGGAGAAAGATTGTGGAAAGCTTAAACCTATCTGTTATTCCTTAACAGAAATCTCAAAGTCTAGTCTGTAGCATAGTCATGTGATCACGGACAGCATTCCAAAACCACAGAGCTGTTTTCAGAGCAGGTTGGGACCGAGTTTGAGTTTCTGAGGCAAACCTGTTTTCCTTCTTTCCACTGTCATTTGAAATATTCAAATGCTTTATCTTTGTGGTCGCTCTTATCACATGCCACTTGTTTGATATGCTGAGAAGTCTCCAATTTGTTCATTGTTGATCCTTTTGTTCATAAGAAAGTCAAGAGTGTCAAATAACATACAAGTCATGCTCTCCTTTAAATTCAAAGCCACAAACTCATTGCCATCAAGTCAATGATGTCAACTAATAGCCACTCTTTAGGACAGAGTAGAAATTGCCCCTGCAAGTTTCCAAGACTATAACTCTTTATAAAGGTAGCAAGGCCATCTTTCTCCCATGGTCTACAAAGGTACAGATAAAAAGTAATGAATTGGGGTGACAAGTTTCCTTTCATGATTCCAAGAGACATTCTCTTTTTCAGCGATTTTTTGGTGTACAGTTGGGTTGCTATCTCGATGGGTGTCTAATATGATGCAGGAATTGGTCAGCATTATCTTTATCATAATTTTTATACCTGATGACCTTTTGAATAGATGCCAGTCAATTTAAAGATACAAGCATCAACAAAACCTTGGCAGTTTGCTGGCAAAATACTCCATTGGAAGGTTAGAGTCAGGGTCCTCTGCACAATGGAAGCAACAGGACATATCAGGGTTAGAAGCAGTAGTAGAAGTCAATGGAGCTAGGTTGCCATACCAGGAGCACTAGAAATGGTTAACACTGGGTCACTCTTCAGGGAATCCAAAATTCTTTTGTTTCTGACTGAGTTTACTGAATAATCAGCTTGCTCTTAATATGTATAAGATTTTCATTTTCTGTCTGTACATTATGCTGGGATATTCAATTCAGTCACTGGGGAATTAAGAAGAGGCATACCCATGCGTAATTGGTTGAAAAAAATTATGAGTAAACATGATGGGAATGAAACCTTTTAGAAGATCTAAACTCATGGTAACTTAGAGAAGACAGTTTGCATGATTTATGCAAAGCTGCCCAAATCCCCAAAGACAAACAAGTTGAATCCTGTGATGACTGCATAATATATTTAGCTGAGGATAATAGGAGAGGCTGTGCATCAAAATCAACCGCCATTACACAACAATCCCCAATTTAACCTTTTCCATATGTACAACTTCTAGATAGTAGTTACAGTAAATGGGTGTGGAACTCTACCTTTAATCTATAGGACATAGTCACCATTGCTAGCCCATTCTCTTTCCTCTCCCTTCTTTTCCTCTAATCACTGCCAGAGAGTCCATTCCAGCTCATAGAAACCTCTGCACAAGGTAGAATGGCCTCTGTAGCGATCATCTGTACAAGTTCGGGAAGCCTCATCATTCCCCTGTAGAGCAACTGGGGATTTGGGACTGCTGACCTTTTGGCTAGTGCCTGATGCCACTAGGGTTACTTCTTCCTGTTCCTGATAATCCCTCATCAGTGTTGACCTCTATACATCTGTCTTTTGGTATAGATGAGATTATGCAACATTTGCAATTGATCTTATGATTTAGTTATTTCGTGATTTATCTCTCTCACTCAGGATGACATCTTCAAGTTCTTCCCAAATTGCAGGTTTTTTTAATTATGATTTTATGTCTCCTACTGATGGGGTATTACATTGTTTCATTCATTCATATTTTGATGGTTAATTTAGGTTGTGTTCATGTTTTGTCTATTGTGAATAGAGCTGCAATAAACATTAATATAAAATCTCTGCTACATTCAGCTAAAGTTATGTGATGAATATAACGGCAATGATTAAAGAAAAAGTCCCCACTGAGGTCCTTTGTGTACAACCAACAAATTGATAGGATTTAATTTTACATTTAGTATCATGATTTCATTGGCCATTCCAGTGTCCCAGTGAATTGACCTAATAATACGAGTAGTGCTTCTGTTCTATCTCCTAGGAACACCGGTAGGTGGCATAGGTGTTACAAGTTGGGCTACTAACTACAAGGTTGGCAGTTCCAAACCACCAGCTTCTCTAAGGGACTATGATGGAGCTTTATACTCCTGTAAAGAGTTACAGTGCTAGAAACTCAGAGATTGTTCTACCATGTGCGAGAGGATCACTATGAGTCATAATTGATTACATGGTAGTGAGTTTGAGTCCTACCCCTTAATGTGTTGCACGGTGTTTGGGGTCTTAAAAGTTTGCAGGAAGGCACTCAAGGCACAACAATTGGTGTCTATTGACCTATAGCATCAAAAGAAGACAGAAAATCAGGACTAGGAAGCAGACATGAAATGCGTGATTAATTGCTCTCATGTGAACAGCTCCAACCTTTGCCATAAGAGCACAAGAACTGGGTAGTTAGTGTCCAGCCCAGAGGAATTCTAATCAAAATGGGGGAATACGCCAAACCGAATTTCAAGCTCCCAAGAACTCCAGACTTTCGGAGTTCTGGAGGCTGGATGAACCCCCAAAGCTATTGCCTTTAAACCTTCAAAACTATGGCCTTTAAACGATCTATAAACCTTAAGCCCCCCCCCCCAAAAAAAATTCTCTGAATTCTTCCTGAAAACAAACATGAGCTTAGCTCCTGAAAAACTCCACCTTGAGCATTATGTGCTTTCAAGACTTGCCTTCATTGGAAGGAAGCGAGAAGAGAAATTCAAAGACCTGAGAGCAGGCCTTCGTGAGCAGTGAGCTGACATTAACAGTGGCCAGTGACTCAGCAAATGAACAGTTGCCCAATTCAACATAATCAATGTCTCTGTCTGTCTTCCTGTGAATATCCCCCAAAACAACATAATAAATAATGCAAGGAAACTTTCCTTTACTCTTCCTTGCTTACTGATTAGGTTCTTTTAATGAATGTTTAAAAAGAGGTTGAGTTGGCTACTTTGTGTGTGTGTGTGTTGTGATGAAGATACTCATAGACCATTGAGACTCAGCTTTATTTATTCATTGGCGGTTGCACTCAGAAGAGATTGCTCAGACTTTACTTGGGTAGCAGGTCTGGGAAGGAAACTTATGCATTGTTTGAAAAAGCCTGAACCTTTGTGTCCACTAACTAAACTCTCTAGTGTATGTGCTGCTGAAGCGGGCACATTAACTACCCTCTCTAATAATGATCACTCCAAATGCATTTCTGTTTCCTGAGTGGAAATCTTTATTGACATTCATGCTCCTGTAAGCTACACTTGGCTCTCATCTCCAGCTTCATTATTCTCTGCACATTTTTCTGTCAATACTTATCATTTCAATCCCTATCCTCTTAAAGTGCCTTGAGCTGCATTTTTTGTTTTCTATTACTCTGCCAAAATAAACCATCATAAAATTGGTTACTTTAAATAACAAAAAATTGTTATCTTAACTTACTACATCAGAAGTGTGACTTGGTTTCACTGGGGTAAAATCACATTGGCATGATTTGTTCCTTTGCAATTTCCAGGGGAGGGTCCATTTCCTATTTATTCAAGTGGTTGGCAGTTCCTGGCATTTATGGGACAATTGGTTTGCATCTCTTCTCTTCTATTGCTTCATCTTGGTTTAGCTTGGAAAAGTTCTCTGATTTTCAAACATGGGGAACATGGTGTAGATTTGGCTCATCAGGATAATTCATGATAATCTTCTAAACGTAAAATCCTTAAGTTAGTCACATCATAAAAATCTTAAGGTTATATATTCACAAAATCTGATGATCAGCATGTAGAGCTGTTTGGGAGTGCATATTCTTCCTTCCACAGATTCTAAACTTATACATTTTATTTAAAATTTTTTAAAAAACATATAATTTTTAAATGAAGGTTTATTGTATTAATATGGAAGAAAACATAAGACAGGGACTTCTATATTACACAAGGTCAGGAGAAAGGATAATGGCGGACTTTTCCCCATTGCCCATCAAAGCTTATCAGAACAATCTGATCATTCAGAATGGTTTTGTTTTACTCTCTTGTCTCAAATTTTATATACATTTGTTTTGTGTATGACAATCTTGAGAAATGTATTTCGCCAGGAAATATGCGAACATATTTGCTTGTTTTCTGAACTAGATCACTTAGACAACACTAGGGAAAAAACAGCACTTTGTTTCATAGATCTAAAAACATGTTTTAGAACTCTGCGTCTATTGCCTGAGGTCACAAAGTGAGTAAATATTTTTGAATGAGAGTTAGAACATGATTCTCTAGAGTTAGAGATTTAATGTGATTCGCTATAGAGTCTAGAGATCTTTATACTACAAAATATCACTTGGCCAATTATATACCCAATTGTACCGCTATATTACTAATTTTCTCTCTTTCCTCCAGTCCCCACCCATTTTTTGAGATTTTAGAAGCAGAAAAAAAATGTTTTTGGTTTACCTGCTGAGAAAAAGTTAAGTGAATTTTAGGTTCACAACTTTATTTTACAAAATATTTTTTATAATTCTTTAGCTTCTAGATTAAGAGTGCTCTATGTCATGTTTACAGGTTGGGCTAATTATAAGGTCAACCGTTTCAAACCACCAGACACTCTGCAGGAGAAATATGAGGCTCTTTATGCTCCTAAAAAGTAGTAGTCTTAGAAACCTACAGAGGCCAATTCTACCCTGTGGTCATGAGTTGTTATGGACTAGATGGCTGTGAATGAGTGGTGAAACTAGCACAAACTAGGAAGAAAGGACTGAAGATCTCTTTCTAAAAATTGCCCCTTGAAAACCCTATGGAGTGCAATAAAATATCAAGCTCACTAAGTTGGAAGGTTTTCAAAACCCAGAGGTTGAAAGAGACTGGAGGATACCATTGATAAAGGCAGTATAGGATTGGACAATGCTTGTTCTTGTTCTCTTGTGCATGGGGACATAAGGAGTCAGGCTGATAACTGGCACCAAAAAAGACAATGCCCTACTAGGTCAATAAAATTGCACAATCAAGTCATTTTAAAGAAAATTTACTTTATTTAAATCACAGAATTTATTTCAATAAAATTTGATTGATTCCTAAAATATCAACTCGGTGAGATGCCAGAGATCTGCAGAACACGTCAGCTGACTCGTCAGTAGTGAAAATTAGATATTTATAATTGTGTGGAATTTTTTTCTCCTTCCAATGTATGCTGTTTTTGCAATTGGTCACTAATCCAAAGTAATTTTCATACCAAATTGAGTCATTCACTAGCTCATTCCTTAAAGATAACTAATAGATTCTTTATATGACTAAAGAATTTGGGTTCAAGAATTTTTATCTGGTAGATTTTTCCTAAGGGTGGTCTCATGCGCTATCTATATGTTGCTTGGGTAACCGGCTCTCCATTTCTCCTCTAGTCCCCAGACTGGATTGCCTATGCTAGGAATGGAGGGTTAAATTCATGTTGTGCATCTTTCTATCCAAGTTATCCATATCCTGTGTTTCTAGGTCTCCCATTACCTCTGCTCAATAATCCATTCCCAGATCTCGTTTGCCAATGGGGAAATCACAGACCTTCTTTAAAGTCATGCACATCGTGAGTACTGGTGTTCAGAGTTGCCTGTGCAAAGTAGAAAACTAGAGACAATGTTCTCTTTCTGTGAAAGTAACTAATTAGGGACGAAAGAAAACTGCAGAGAACCCCAAGTTCTGCTGGCTCGACTGCTTGTATGATTTTTCAACGGATGCTTCTAGGATAAATAAGTCTCTGTACAGCCTCTCTTGGTGGCAATTTCAAGGCTGGGACCTGCCTGCCTGAAGGAACTGCTTTAAGCTCTGTGGGTTGTAGGAAAAGTTATATCCTTGTTAGTTCTACCTCCTGATGTTATTTTCTTACAGAGTCCCCGCAGAAGCTTTTAGTGGTAGCTTAGAAACCACGCTACTAATTTATGGATTATACTTTTGAAAGTTCTCTTTAAACTTTCGAAGAGTTGAACAAGGAAGTTAGTGTGAATCACATCTCAACAGCTCACACTTCACTGACTCCTAACACGTCCATGATGTTGGAAGGGAACGCTCAGGACACCCATATTTCCAAGATTTTGCACATCAGGTTGATCTCCTGGTATCTCTCTAGACTCTAATAGACTGTGTCTATTAGCATGGAGCTGATTCATCTTTCATGTCGTGCTTCCCAAATCTCAACACTTACTTTGCTTTTACTCCTTGTTCTGTTTCCCTTCAGTTTCTCTCTTGAATCACCAATTTGCCACAGAATTATCTTTCTCAAAATCTCATCTGGCACTCACTTTTCTTTTTTAAAACCTTCTTTAGACAGGCACAGCCTTATAGCTGTATGCAACAGACTTTTTAGTCTTTTAGGTAGTAGCATTGTTTCTTTAAAAAATCATTTTATTGCAGGCTCATACAACTCTTATCACGATCCATACATACATCCAATGTATGCCAGGCACATTTGTACATCTGTTGCCATTATCATCACTTTCAAAATATTTGCTTTCTATTTAAGCTCTTGGTATTAGCTCCTCATTTCCCCCTCCCTATCAGCTCTCCCTTCCCTCATGAAACCTTCATAATTTATAAGTTATTATTATTTCATCATATTGTACACTGTCCAATGTCTCCCTTTACCCACTTCCCTGTTGTCCATACCCAAGGGAGGATGTTATATGTATATCCTTAAAATCAGCTTCCCCATTGTACTCCACCTTTCCTCCACCTTCCAGGTTTTGCCAACCTTACCAGTGGTCCCGAAGGGATCATCTGTCCTGGATTTCCTTTATTTCTCGTTCCTGTCTGTACCAGTGTACATCCTCTGGTCTAGGCGGATTTGTGTGGTAGAAATGGTATCTTGATAGTGGGTGAGAGGGAGCATTTAAGAACTAGAGAAAAGTTGCATATTTCATTGTTGCTACACTGTACCTTGACTGACTTGTCTCCACCCTACGACCCTTCAATAAGGGGATGTCACTTAACCTACAAATGGGCTTTGTCTCCCCAATCTGTACTCCCTCTTATTTATAATGATATAATTTTTAGTTCTTTGATGCCTGATACCTATCCTTTCAACACCTCCTGATCACACCTCCTGGTGTGCTTCATCCACATGAGCTTTGTTGCTGCTGAGTTAGATGGCTGCTTGTTTACCTTCAAGCCTTTAAGACCCCAGGTGCTATATCTTTTGATAGCCAAGCACCATCAGTTTTCTTCATCACATTTGCTTATGCACACATTTGTCTTCAGCGATCATATCAAGAAAGTGGGCACACTATGATATGATTTTTTTGTTCTTTGATGCCTGATAACTGATCATTTTGAGAGCTCATGGTCTCACAGACGGGTGTGCTTCTTCCATGTGAGTTTTGTTATTTCTGCCCAGATGGGTGTGGCATTGTTTATCTCCCAATATCACCAATATTTGACCATATCTGATCCTACACCAACATTTGCATTTTGATTATTTTCCTGATCATCGGTTTTCTCCCTGTCAACAGTGCTTCTCTTACTTCTCTTTCGAACCTCTGCCTTTTCATCTAGGCTCAGAAAATAGCCTTTACTGATTTCTCTAGCGAGTTGGTTATTCCTGACCCTGCATTTTTTTTCTTGTACACACTTGGCACGGCCTCAGTCAAGCACTGTTATGGATCATATTGTGCTCCTACCACCCCTCCACACATATGGGTTGCAATCCTAACTTCTCTATTTGTGAATGTAATTTGAGCTGTGGATAAGGTTTTCCTGGTTACTTTAATAAGCTCATATCAATGTGCATGTGTCCTAAACATTAACCCTGTGGACTTACAGCAGAACGAATCTGATATGATAAAGATGGTCACGGAACCAAGAAACACCAAAGCTATAGAAACTGAAAGAGACATGGGTCCCCAGCCCCCACCCCCATGTTGCCAGAGGAGGCACCCTTCCTCTATTGCTGCTGTTCAGAATTCAGACGTCCGCCTATTGGATTGTGAGGAAAGAAATGCCCATTTTTCAAAGCCACGTACTTGTGGTGTTTCTGTGACATCAGCACTAGGAACCTGAGAAAAGCAGGAAGTTTCTGTTTTGCTGATTTTCTATTTACCAAGTATGATGCTAATCTCCATGCAATTCCCTCATAATTACATGTCCAGAGATATGAAAGGAAGTCTTACCATGTTTACTTCTAAAAAACCTTCTGACTGCACACCTTCCAAGACATATTTTTTCTGGCATTTCATGGTCTATTTAATATTCTTCACCAACACTGCAGTTCAACAGTTTCGTGTCATCCAACATATAGACAAGGCAGAGGCTGTCCAAACATTGTCTTGGCCCAGATGAATGAGCACTAGCATTTATCCCTTTGTGGAAACATCTCAACTAATGTCTTGCCAGCTCCTCAAGGTTTGCTTTTTTAGCACAACAAATCAGTGTATCTTAAGCTTCTACCTTCAGCAGCAAAGGTTCCTGGGTATATGCCATCTGCTGAAGCTATTGAATAATTCACCAGTTCTTTGGGGCACAGTTAGCTCTCCATTCTCTCCATTTATTTGTATTCTTCCTATGTTTTATGAATTATGAATAGTGGTTGCTATGAGCATTAACATGCATGGTTTTGTGTAGACATATGTCAGTTCTCTTGAGTATGTACTTATGAATTGGAGGGTTTTTTTAGTTCTTTATTTTCTATCTGGCTCTTTCTCATATCTAGTATTTATTTGCTGAGACTTTCTTGTCTTTGGTGATTATTTTTTGTTTTTCATTTATTTCAAGTGTATTGGAATAATTGCTCATGGAAACATTTTTAAGTTGCTGTTTGAAAATCTCAAATAATTCTGACATTACAGTTTTCTTGATTGTGACATCTACCGGGCATCATGTTTGACTAGGTCTCAAATCTTTCAGTATGTTATCTTTGGAGCCGTGAATATTTCCATATGATGTACACTTCTGTGTTAGTCCCAGTTCTCTGCCTCCTGACTTGCAGGATGGTGGCAACCTTCCTCAGGGTTTGCCGGTGGCTAAACAGTCTCCTCATGACTGCTAGGCAGTTGGAGAAGCTTTGTCACACCATGTGACCTTCACTGACACCCCAGTGAACTTTGGCTTCATTTCCAGTTACTGCTAGATGATTACTGAAGTTTTATCTTTGCGACATGTTTCTCTGACACCACCCTAGGAGTGAAGGGAAAGGGAACACGTTGTTGCTAGCTAGGAAGGAGAACTCTAGGCTTCCCACTTGTACTCCACTAGCCACCATGGAGGTAGATTCAGTGAGAGTATAAAGGGATGAAAGCCCTGGCTTCTTACTGGAACTTCCCTGGTATAACCTCAGCCTAGAAAGGGGGAGGGGCTCAGTTCTCCACTTGGCCTTGTTCAGTGTGGACAGTGTTGGGGCCATAGCTTTTTTTCCCTGCAGCATTGGACTGAAGCAGAGTTACTTTTGCCTGAAAGTTCCTTTGGCAAATGCGAACAAGATTTTTTTTTTAAATTGCCTTTTCTGCATGCCTTCGTTTCTGGTTGCTCATTTCTTGTCACCAGGGAGGGATATATGAGGCAAACTGAAGACCCAAGAGACGTTCCCTATGTTCCCTAGCTGGTATGCTTTATTCTCTTTATATTTCTGTCTTCTTTTGTTTGTTTTGTCATAGAATATTCAAGGTGTACTAAGTTGTACTTGTACTAAGTTGTACTTGGAAAAGAATTGGGAAAAGTACTGCTCTATCTTTCTAAGATGATTCAGTGGCTTGAACCAATTGTTGAATCTTTTCTTCTTTTTTTTTGGTGGGGGGGAGGGGAGCAATCACTGCTCTCCGGTGTTGGGAGTAGGAGGCTCAGCCCCACTGCTGGAATTGAACCTCCGTCCCAGTGGGCCGCAGTCCCGCGCACAACCACTACGCCACCGGGGCTCAGCCCAATTGTTAAATCTTTTGAAAGAAATGTTGGGAGTGGGTGGTATTATTTTTATATATTGAGTATATATAAACTTCGGAATTAACTTGATTCTCAGAGCTTTGTATCCAGTAACTCACTTAATCCTTAATTTTGTGGAGGAAGAAACCATGTGACTAATTAACTTGCCCAACTTCAAACTGCAAGGTGGTGAGGCAAGATTCCAAGTCAGGCAGTCTGGTTAAGCCCAGAAAATCTAACAATTTCACTACATTAAAACTAGAAAATAGAAAGCTAAAATAGAAAAGCCAAATTATCCAAATGAAAAGAACTTTCTGCATTCTTTGAGAAAGCAAGTCTAGTGGATTATACGGGGAGAAATATATTTTATGAGTTTGTTCTAAAAAACTAAACTTCCTGCCAATCCTTATTTGGCATATTTGTTTATTTTAAAGTCTCCTGTTGTAGTTCTTTTATCACATGCATGTGTGTGTGTGTTTCATTAAAGCCAATAAATTGTATTTGGAGAGATCACTGTAGCAGCTTGACAAAAATATTTTGTTCTCTTTATCCAAAAAACAGATATTTGTAATATTATTTATGCACAGTGTTCTGTTTTTGCATTCCATGTCTTTCAGTAGCAACTTTATCTAAGTGGTGACTTGACAAGAAATCCTTCTCTTCTACCAGTTTCTTCAGCTAAGAAATGTCTGCAATAAGAGCCGAAGGCATGCAATGGTAGGAAGTACATAGTTCAAAGACATCTTTCTTGTAGAGAAAAGCACAGTAGCCCTTTCAGCACCCAGAGGACTATGTGAAAATTGTGGGAAGTGAGTGATAAGAGAGGGTAGCAGAGTGGCTGATGTCAATGAGACTACTGGGCCATCAAGGACAGCTGTGTCAAGGAGAATCTGTGAAACCCAAACACTATCCAAAAGCCTTAATCTATTTTGAGGTTTGGATGGTGCTTGTGGGTATTGAGACATTTAAATCCATATCAATCGTATCTGCTTCTCCCCTCTTTATTTCACTCCTCCTATAAATGTTTTGCCCCAGACTGTGAGGTCCCCTTGGCATTTATCAGTCTCCGTTCAGTTGTCCCTAATCACTGAATTGAAACTATCTGCCAGTACTTTTCATCTAATTGAAATTCTAACAGTTGCTTGGAGCTCACATTTGAAGCCATCCTCTTGGAATGTGGGGATTCTTGGTGATCATGGGTTGAAAACAAATTGTACTTGGAATCGTTGCACCCAAATCTGCTCACTGGATACTTCCTTAGCAATCAATAAATAGGCGCAGTCCTCTCATTGGTTTAGCTTCAGTCTCACAGCAAACGAAAGGACAATGGAACCCACCTCATCGCAGTCCCGCCCCAGCCTCACCGTCAGTGCTATGCTGTAGATCATTGTTGCAGCTCCTGGGTCCGTCCGTCTCATCGAAGCTGTTTCTGTATCACGGACCTTTCACTTGACAAAGCACGAAGTCTTCTGCAGGGAAAAAGATGTCCAAAGTGGATCAAGTTCACCATCCAGACTCATAAGGAGCCTTCTGGCTTTGCTTCTTCAAAATCAGATCTGTTTGTTCTTCTGGCAGTTCATGGCCCTTTCAGTATTCTTTGCCACCACCATAATTGAGATGCATAGATCATTCCTTAGTATTCCTACTCATTGTTTTCTGTGCATGTGAGGGGATGAGAAATATCACGGCTTGAGTCAGATGCACCTTATCCTCAAAGTGGTATCTTTTCTCTTTAATATTTTACATAGATGTTGTGCAACATAACTGACCCAATAAAACACATTGTTTGATTTATTGACTGCTTCTTCTCTAAGTGGGACTGTAGAGCTCAAGAAAGTGAAATTGAAAGCTCCAAACTTTTCTCTGTTTACCATGGTTTTATATTCTGTCCAGCTATTACAATTATTATTTTTGGTAAATATTAAGGTGTAACACATATTGAGGCTGCAATCCTCGACGTTCTCTTGGCTTTCAGCAAGCAGGATTTTCCTCTGTATTTAGCAGGTTGTTAAGGAGACGTACGTCTCCCAACCCTAATGTCAAGTTCTTCTTCATAGAGTTCAGCTTCTTGTATTATTTGCTCAGTATGCGAATTGAGTAGTATGGTAAAGGATGCAACTCTGACTTGCACCTTTCCTGACTTTAACCATGGCATACCACCTTGTTGTCTTGGAGAAATCACCTTGCCTGGTCTGTGTACAGGTTTTATATGAGCACAAGTAAGGGTTCTATAATTCCAATTATTCACAATGCTCTCCATCATGTTTTATAATCCATATAGTTGAATATATTTGTGTTGTCAATGAAACTCAAGTAAATATCTCCCTGCTATTATCTGCTTCTAGTTAGAATCCATCTGATATTACCAATGATATTCCATTTTCCAGGTCCTCTTCTGAATGCAGATTGGATTTATTCCAGTTACCTATTGATATGCTCCTACCATTGTTTTGAAAGGATACTTAAAAAATTATGCTTGCATGAGATATTAATGTTAATTTTAGATCAATTATGTATTCTGTTTGACTGCCTTTCTTTGGAGTGGGCCACACATATGAATCTCTTCTACTCTATTCAGCAGGTAGCTGTCTTTCAAATTTCTTGCCATAGATGAGTGAAAACTTCTAGCACATCACCTGTTTGTTGAAACATTTTAATGGACATTCCATCAATTCCTAGAGCCTCATTTTTGGTGATGTTTTAAACATAGCTTGAACTCCTTAAACAGACACAGATACACACACATAGGGTCAGCATTGGTTAGAATTTGGTAACCAGTTGTGATTTAAAAGTCTTAAGGATGGCTGAGCCCCAGTGGCATAGTGGTTGTGCACAGGACTGCGGCCCACTGGATTGGAGGTTCAAATCCAGCAGCAAGGCTGGACCTCTTACTCCCACCACCAGAGAGCAGTGATGCTCCCCCCCCCCAAAAAAAAGAAAAGTCTTAAGGATAGATGATCTGTTTTATTTAACTTTTTCATGTTACCATCAGTGTCTCCACTTTAACACTTGAAATATAGAATTGGTTGAAAAATGAAAGCAAGGAACATGTATTCCCTTGCCTAGGTTGAATGCCTAGTGTTCTGCGTAGTAATAGCAGTTGCTTAATGGACCACAATGTTGCCACTAGAATAAATCTCTTTTATCAAATTTCATGATTCTGTCGATTAATTTTGGCCAAGGTTTAAGACATTGATTGTTTATGCTTTAAAATTACTGTTTCATAAACATCATGGTATAATGTTATTAAAGAAACCAATTATTTATTTTATAGTGAAGTTCAAGTCTTGACAATATATTGCCAATAAAGTCAATGTTTTTAAAAGAATGAAGTAATTTAGCAGCTTCCTTTTTGAAATTTCTGTTTGATATCTATACTCATGAAAGTCACTTAACTGAACCGTGGATGTGGAAATTTCTAACCTAAGCCTCCAGCCCCATGTATAGTTCTCTTAATGTGCAGTATTAAATTCAGGAGGCAGTAAAGGAATTAGATCCCAAGTTCCATCTGTGTTTTGACAGAGATATTAGAAACTATTGATGTTACAATTTCAGGACAAAGGAAACTCAATTTAGAAAATATATCCAAACAAAAAGTATTTGAAAATCCAACAATAACAGATTTATGGGGAAAATTGCTTATTTTGACCTGAAAATATAACAAGATGTGAGGCTGTCTATTTAAGGCATTAATTTTTCTTTCTACAACTGGATGAGACTTAATTGTGGTCATTATTACACATAACTTTATGAAAGGTGGTGTTTGTTTGAGCAGTTGAGATAATAGCCAGCTCTGTCATCTCAGCCTAGCGGATTTATCAAGGATTTAGCTTGCATAAAGCAAAGGCAGAAACAATGAAAATGATCACTAGGCTGTAGATTATAAAGAACAATAAATAAAATGTACAGGAAGATTTAGAGAAAATGCCACGGGAATACTTCTCTTTCTTTCTTTCTTTTTTTTTTGTTGCTGCTGTCCCATGCTTGTGTTTCACTGTGAGACTATCACTTACTCTGAGTTTGTCTCTCTGTTTTCTACTTTGTTGACTATCTACCACTGTTTGCATATTGTTGATTTTTACCTTGACCTCCCACATCCTTGCACATGCCCATAACTTTGTCAATCACATACTTAGAAACCTAAGCATGGAATGAGGGACATATTGTTGTATAATCCCAAATTAGTTCATCTTGAGTGAATTCTGACTCATAGAAAGGTCATCTGTGCCAGAATACATGTGTGCGTCATAGGAATGTCAATGGCTGATTTTGTAGAAGTATATAACCAGTCCTTTCTTTTGAAGCATCTCTGTGTAAATTTGAAACTCTAATTTTTTTGTTATCAGTCACTTGTGTTAATATTCTGTACTACACAATGTCTTCTGCTATGCATATTTTTGGTGGTGGTGTTGCCAGGTGCAGATCAATCAGCTTGCACTTACAATGAGAGTAGGTGCAAGAGAAGGACACATTTTCTGATTCTGGATCACCCACACCATTGTCGCTGGGCTTGAGATCATTGTTGTTGCCTCGGTGTCAAACCACCACATGGAGGGTCTTCGTTTCCATGATCACTCTATTTCCTAAGCATGATATCCTTGTCCGTGGTCTGGTTCCTCTGAACAACATATCCAAAGGACATGAAATGAAGTCTCATCATCCTCCCCTCAAAAGAGTATCCTTGGCTATCTTTCTTCCAACACAGATTTGTTTGTTCTTCTGGCAGTCCATGATCTATGCAATATATTTCAGTAATATTGCCTAATGCTTCCATGCTTTAATACAGTTCCTATTGTTGTGGTGACTCCTCAATTATAAAATTATTTATTTATTTTTGTTTTTGGAGCATCACTGCCCTCTGGAGATGGGGGTAGGAGGCCCAGTCTTGCTGCTGGATCTGAACCTCCAACCCAGTGGGCCACAGTCCCACGCACAACCACTACGCTACCGAGGCTTAGCCATAAAATTATTTTTGTTGCTACTTCATAACTGTAATTCATCGGGTGACCCCTGTAAAAGGTTGTTTGACACTCCCCCTATCAAAGGAGGCTACAACCCCCCAGTTTGAGAACTGCTGTGTTCTTGATTTTCTTGTCTGACAATGGGAGTACAGGGCAGGTGATTCTCTATGGGCACTGTTGTGTTAGTCAGGGTATACTAGAGAAACAAATCCAAAATTTTTTCATATGTCTATAAGAGAGAGTTTTATATAAAGATTAATTATACATTAAGAAAACAACTCAACCCAGTCCAGCCCAAGCCCATAAGTCTATGAGCCCATATGTCTGATACCAATCTATAAAGTATTCTTTAGATTCACAAAACACATGCACTGGTGCTGAATGCAGGATGATTACAGGCCAGTGGGCAGAGAGTCTTTGAATCCATTGGCATTGTAAGCACCTCAACCCTGGCAGGGATCTCTGTGTGTCTTCTCCCATTCCCAGGGCTGCATCAAGGTAGGTCCATGGGGCTTCTCCTCAGGGATGTTTCACAGGAAGTCAGCAGGGAGAGAAAGTGTCTCTAGACTCCAAGAAGGAAAATCCACGTTTCCCAGAATTATCAGGAGAGAGCCATGCTCACACAGAGGTCTCATTTGCTATGATCTGTTTGACAGACTAGACTCCATCCCCTCACTCCTAATCCTCAAATTGACAAATGATTATATAACTACCATTTGTACCATCTTCTTGGGACTTCTAGCTTTGCTTTCTTTGTACTGAGTTGTAACCCACATTGAAGGCTGTAGATTTGATCTTTAGCAGTAAGTGGTTCATGTCCTTTTGAATGTCGGCTAGCATGATTGTGTCTTCTACATACTGTATCCTGTTAAAGAGTCTTCCTCCAACCCTGATGTCACATTCTTCTCAGTTTCTCCGATTACTTCCTCATTACACAGATTGTATCAGTATGGAAGAAGGGTACATCTCTGACACACAGATTTCCTGATTTTATACCAGGAAGTGTCCCCTCATTCTATTTGACTGACTTCCTATTGGTTTATGTGTAGGTTCTGCATGATCAAAATTAACACCCCCCAAAAATTATGGGATATTTTCTGCATGATCAAAATTAACACCCCCCAAAAATTATGGGATATTCCTTAAAATTTCATTAACAGTTTGTTACAATACATATAATCAAATCCTTTGTGTAGTTTGTAAAGCAGCGGTAGACATCTTTCTATCACTCTTTGATTACTGTCAAGATCCATCAACAATGATATTACCCACTCCATGTCCTCTTTTGAATCATGAATTACTGTGAGATTTTTTGAATTAACTTCTGAAATACTTTATTTGTATTTAGCATTAATGATATCATTTGATGATTTCCACACCAACTGAATGTCTTATGTAGTGGAAATATTTTTCCAACTTGATCTCATGAGGTGAGATCTTTTCTGAAATGCAGAAAGGAAATTTCTTTCAAACAAAATATGAACCAGACCATAATTCTTATACCTCCATGAGGATTGCACAAAACCTTCCAACTCAAATTTATTTGCTTTCCACTTTATTTTTATATTTGTCTTCTTGTCTATACAGCTTCATTATGTCATCTTGACATTTGAGGATACAATGAGAAACTTTTCTCTTGGGATATGCAAGGATCTGAAAGGTGAACGGGGTTGAAATCACGCTTTAGTTGTCATGAGCACAGGCATTTCTTTATTACTTTGTATTTGTGAAAAGAACCTTCATTTTGAGTAGCCTTAATCAGTATTGCGGGGTTGAAATGCTTATTTTCCTGAGATTTGATCATTTTACTGAAGTCAAAACATATTTGAGGAACAGTTGACATTTCCCTGTATAGCCCTCTGACTCCCACATCATAAAATGAAACCTGTGTCAGAGCTCAATGCAACTTCTTTGAGTCTCTGTGTCTTGCCCAATTTCTACTTTTAACAGGGCCCAATCTGACCATTTTTCCTTTTTAGAAAAAAATTATAATATTTTACCCTTTCTTCTCTAATTTTCACCTGCCAAAGGTTTCCATTTTCACAGATTTTACTGTGTTCACTTTGCATATGAGAAGATAAATTTTAATTTTCCCCCCAACATTTAGTTTTCCCTGTCACATTATGTAATAATTTGCTCATTGCCTTTTTTGGAGCATTCATTCTTTCTAAGCAGAGGATGTAGCCTCTGTGTTCACCTGTGGACTTCTGGAAGTTGAGCTTATGGGGTGAGGAAAACATCTTCCTGGCTCTGTCACCTGGAGATGCACACTGGACAGTTCTGAGCTGAAGAAGCTGGAGAGTCAATAGCATTTGTAGTCTTTGATGCATGAAAAGAATCAGGCAGATTTTATAACATAAGATCTCCAGTGAGCTGGAAAATGAACTCTACGGAACATCACCATAGAACTCAGATAACTATCTTTTTGCTTTTACATAATTAGGCCTTTAAAGCCAAGGAATCTAACTAAAAGGACAAACACTGAGAGTTAAAGGATGATTGAATTGATTGTCGAGTCTAAATCTTTACAGAATTCTATACAAAGTCTACATGTTTGTTGAGTCTAAATCTTTATAAGAATAGAAACTTTCAGTCTTCTTCTGTGGAGTGGACAGTGGCTTTGAATTACTGAGCTTATTGTTAGCAGGCCCATTCCTCCTCTGCAGCATTATTATCATAGTGTGATTTCCAACCCAGCGCCATTTGATATCCCTATCAAACTCTTTTCAAAAGTCAGCACTTTGGATCCACTGGTTGAACTGATGGAAAAAGGAGAGGCCCTCTTCTGTTGTAAAGATTAACAGCATAAGAAATCCACAGGGCTGGTTCTACTCGGTCATATAGGGCTGCTAGGAAATCAAACTGATTCAATGCCGGTGAGCTGATATAGCCCTCAGAGTCACAATTTCAGAACTCAGGTCCTCTTGTGCAAAGAAACTACGAACCTCAACAAGAAACAAATTAAAAATACCCCAAATAGAAATAAAAACAAAAGGACACAGATGCTTCTGAGGGTCATATTTTGCTTTCATAATATTACAATGTAGCAGGATAATAGGGCATGAAGGATCATAATAATTGTTACAGTAAAATAACAGTCATTCTCTGATACAGAAATATTATGTTTGATTTCAGGACAAGATAAGTAAGTTTGAGTATTAAAATATACACTGATAAACATCTACAGACAGAGAAGAACCCAGTAAGATAACTGAAGCTGGGAAGAAGGTGGTATTTTGGAAGACAACTGGGATTTCAATTTTCAAGTAGAAGATATCTTGCTTAATGGCATAGTGGGTTATGAAATGGTCTACTAGCCAATTTCACAAGGTCAGTAGTTCAAGACTACCAGCTATACCATAAGAAAAATAATGACGTTTTCTGCTCCTATAAAGACGTACAGGCTTAAAAACCCACAGGGACAATTCTACTATGCCCTATATGGACGCAGCTTCTAGGCACTCACCCTAAAAATGACATTTCAAGATTTACCTCACAGCGAAATGCTGTCACAATACCTAGCTCCATACAAGGAAATCCAATCCATAAAACAATTATTCAAATTTATGCACCAGCATAAACAATCAATGTCCAGAACCTTGGCTGAAAGTAATTAACATAATCATGGAATTTGATGGACAAGATTTTATTCTAGTGACAGCATTGTGTCCATTAAGCAATCGCTGTTACTATGCAGAGCACGAGGCATTCAACCGAGGCAGGAGCATATTTGTTCTTTGCTTTCATTTTTCAATCAATTTCTATATTTCAACAAGTATTAAAGTGGAGAGACTGATTGCAACACGAAAAGGTCAAATAAAACAGAGCATCTATCCTTAAGACTTTTAAATCACAACTGGTTACCAAATTCTAACCAATGTTGTATCCAGGTGTGTGTATCTGTGTGTGTGTGTGTAAGAAGTTCAAGCTACACGGCTTCAGTGCTTGACCAAGTGCAGGGACAGTGAAAAAGAAGAAGGCCCCTGGCGGGACGGAGAGACACAGTGGCTGCAACAATGTCATCAAGAATAAGAACAATTGTGTGGATGACACCAAAGCAGGTGGTGCTTTGTTCTGTTCTAAATCACGTCGCTATGAGTCAGAAACAACATTAGGACAGCAAACAAGAACAGCCACCACGAGGTTTTCATGGCACTTCTTTTTCCAACGACATAAATGGTGACGAAAGGGTTGCAATGGATTGAAATCAATTCACTGGTAAGTGAGATTTTTATAAAACTTCCATAAGTTTTACAAACTATCTGAATATCTAGAGGAGCAATGGTTAAATTCTGAGCATCTTAGCTAAGGCTCCTCCGTTCATATCCACCAGGCAAATTTATGGAAGAAGAGACTCTCTGATCTACTCCTGTACAGATTGACTGCCCAAACCTACAGCATCACTGTCATTTGAAATCAACTCCTTGGCCCACAGCAAACAGTAAGCATTTATTAGGCGCTTCTAAAGGTTCTTGGAAAAATTCCAATATTATTTAATTCTACTTTTCCCAGAACTTTTTGAATATCTTGTTGGAAGACATCTTGAGAAACAATAGCTTTGTATTTTCATATTTTGGTTTAATAAAGATTTCTCTCTCTTTCTTTTTTTTTTTTACTTTTTGGACATCACTGCCCTCTCGTGGTCATGGGAGCTACCCAGTGTGGCTCCTGAGAGCCACTGCTGGATTTGAACCACTAAGCCGGAGGGCCACAGTCCCGCATGCAACCCCTTATGCCACCGGGGCTCAGCCCCTTAATAAAGATTTCCATGACTTTGTTCTGATGTTTTCAATGTACACGCATACATGCTAGTATCATAAAATATGCTAGCTGAATAATTCATGTAAAGTGAGAAGCAATGAATTAAGGGTTTTTATTTATTTTGGATCTGTGTCAGTTAGATTTGCCTGAAACTGTGTATTCCAAAAAGTGGTAAGCATACTTGATGCTGCACATGATTTTAAGAGGTTCTCTAATTTTGGTTAACATAAATTACTTATTCAATGGTAGTGTTCTCTTTGTAGTGATGGTATTACGAGTTCTTTGAAATGTGTTAGTTTGAGTTAAAAACGAACATAAAGATCATGAAAATAACCCACAAACAGCTGACTCTGAGAAACTGGTCCAGAGAAAACTGTTTGCAGAATTCCTACCTTTCCTTATGTTTCTCTAACAAGACAGGCTATTTGGTTACCTAAATTAGGAATTAAATGTGTGGGAGTAGGTGACTCAAAATAACCTTTTCTCAAAATGAAAAATAAGTGACAAAAAAGAGCCAATATAGAATAGCTCATTTTATGTGAAAAAAAACTTCCCCTCATCTTTGATTTCATGATACAGCTAACTGAACAAGACCCTAGAGCTCAAAGAAATTGAGACTTGAATATTGACCATGCAACCAGTAAAAATTGGCTGCATCATAGTGTCTCAGAATTGTTCTCTTGTCAATTAGCAATACTAACACCTGCTTAATTATGTGACTGTGAAGACAAACTAAAAATATGTGACATATATTACCTGATATAGAATAGACAAAGTTCAACTCTCCTCCTGATATTGTAGGTTATACAATCACATTCCTCAGAGCAGAGTGGAAAGTTAATTGGCCATGGCATTGTGTCAGACAGAAAGAAACGTGTTAAGGTTCTTTAGGGGCTGAAAGGTGAGACCCTCAGGTATTTCCAAGTGAAGTGTGGTTACAGTCCATTCACAGACTGGGATAATCAGTACATTCCCTGGGCAAAATTCACTTACTTCCATACACTTCCCTGCTTCACTCTGTAACCATTTCGGTTACTCAGTTTGATCTTTTAAGTAAAATGTTTTGTTTCTTGTCATTGGTTTAGTTATTGTACATTCCCTCCAGGAAGATGGGGAAAGTGTTCATGCTGAGCTTCTACTAAAAGAAGCTTAGTCTGAGAGTTAAGTACACCTAATGATCAAATAGAAATAACTTTCACTAAAGTTCTTTGGCGCAGGGGTAAGTATCTATGGATTATGCAATGTGAGGTGATAAACAGAACGTGGAGCCCAGAGTGGTAAGAATGCTTGACATATTTGACTGCTAACAAAAAGGCTGGAGGTTGGCATTAGTCCACAGGGGCTTTGAAAAAAGGACTTGTGACCCATTTCCCCAAAATGAGATGTCAAAACCTCTATGGAGGGAATCTTATTCTGCTTCACATGGAATTATCACGAATCAGAGAAAACTTGATGGCAACTGAAGGTTTCAATGGAGCCTGGACTTTAATTTCTTAGTGCCATTTGCTTTCCATTTCATTAGCCTATGACGAGCATCCTCATCAACCTCTTAGGCTCACAGTTCTCTTGAGAAGTGGAGCATGGCTGCAGGGAGGAGAGGAGCGAGTCAAGGTACAGTGTGGCATTGGTGAGTTATGCAGCTTTTCTCTAGTTCTCAAATGCTTCCTCCCACCCATTGTCATGGTCCCAATTCTGTCTTGCCGATCCGGCTGGACCAGGGGATGTAGACTGGAGATGGAAACATGAGGCATTCAGGATAGATAATCCCTTCAGGACCAGTGATGGGTGTAGTGATACCGGGAAGGTGGAGGGAAGGTGTAGTGGAAGAGGGGAACCAATTGCAGGGATCTACATATGACTTCTGTGGAATCCAGACAGCAGGGAAGTGGGTGAAGGGACACATTGGACAGAGTACAATATGAAACAGTAATAACAATGTGTAAATCATTAAGGGCTCATGGAGGAGTGGGGGTGTGGGGAGGGAATGACGGGAGCTGGTACTGGGGGCCTAAATGGAGGGAGGATGTATCTGTGGTGCTGACTGCAACAGGTGTGCAGGTGTGGTATGCATACAATGTACATATGTATTGATTGTGTTGGGAGTTGTATGAGCCCCCAATGAAATGATTTATTAAAAAAATTAAAATTAAAAAAATACCTGAAAGAAAAGAAAAATGGAACATGGAAAAATAAACAATAAGAGAGCAAGGAAAGAAGACTGATTTTTAAAAATAAAGCAAAATGTAAGAATAAAAGAAAATGACATAATATGAGAAATAAGTAAAGCAGGCACTACTCTACACATTGTCAATTCTTTTGAAATAGTTTTCCCTTTTGGAGTGGCTTTTGAAAATTCAATGTATTTCTTAAATAACTAATATACATATACATGGTGGATGGTTATGGTTGTAAAAGTCATAAATGCATAGTGCTTTTCTTCAGGGAAAGAAACTCCTTTGATAAGAGGAAAACAAACAAACAAATGGAAAACACCACATGGTTCTCACAAGACATATATTGAATTGGGGAGCAGTATTCAGCAATGGTACATAAAAGTCCATATAATTTTCACAACTTTCACTGAGAGAGTCCCCTTTCTCTTATGACAGTGACAGTGTGACAGTGATCTTTCGGTCAACTTATTTTTGTCTTGCTGAATGACTGGTTTTTGTCCTCAAGCAGTGACCATTATTTCACTGGTGCAATTATCATACTGGAGACACACCAAGCTGGGGGACTATGTGACTATTGTTATTTCACAGAAGAGAGACGTAAGGCTCACTGAGGTTTGGCAAAATGTCTAGTTACATAACTTGGGAGAGAGCACTCAGGTTGAGTTCTATATGAGCCTGGAGACCTGCTCCCATCTCACCATGTATTGTGCCCTCTCCGGATTCTGAGGAAAGTGAGGAGAGCAAGTTGTTTCCCAGAGAGCATGGATGAAGGGAATGCTTCTGGAATTTTCAGAAATGAAAGGTCAAAGGTGATAGAAGATTCTGAAGGGATAGACATTAGATAGACTGACATGTTTAGAAGACAGGGGTGAATTGATAACTGGCAGCTATGAAGCACGTTGGGCATATCTCTGACTCCCGGCTTGGGTTGGAAGAGAAAGCCACATTAGGAAATGATTCTCTTACTGTTGCTTCAGGGGTTGGCAGGACCAAAATTAATGAATTCTCCATTAATTTCCTTTACCTTAATTTTAGTAGTCCTACAATTATAGCAGTTGGGGTCAACTGCAATGCAGTCCAAGCATTACTGTGGAAAAGCCATCAGCGTGTGAGGTAGGTTTTCACTCTTGAATGCGGAAGGAGATGATGTCAGTTTCTATGAACCGATGTCAATGCTATTGTGAGTACAATGTCGTGACATGTGGCTCTCACTGCTTCTTAACCTGGCACAGATAGAGGAGGTTAAAAAGAGTACTGTGATGAAATGGCCTGTCGGGGAAAGTAGTGTAAGGAGGCCGTGAGGTGTGTGTGTGTTTTTTGTTTTTGTGGGTGGTTGGGGCACATGAGGTTATTTTATTATAAATGAAGGTAGATCTGGGAAAGTGATGCAGTAGGTGAAGTGTGTCTTTGGGGTGTTTCTTTATCTCTTTCTTGTGACGCTCTTCCACCTTCCTGAATCCCATTTCTTTATTCAGTGGACTAACTGGCTGCTCAGAGTGGCTTATTCCTTCGGTTTTATCCTTACATCAAATACTGTCCTCTGACCTCAATTCTTCTAGCCAGAGGTTCAATTTTATAGAAACAGTAGTTAAAAAAAAGAACAAACCTACATCTCCAGGGCTAAGTATGTACCTCTAATGTGAAGTATAATAAGCATATCTCAGGCATTGGCTTTAAATGTGGATTTAGGGTGAGTAGCAGCAGCATAACCTGGGAACTTATTGAAAATGTAGAATTTTGTTCCCATCTCAGACCTGGTAAGTCAAAATCTGAAGTTTCACGATACTCTGGTGATTAAGGTTTGAGAATTTCTTCTCCACAGACACACTATTTTCCAGGGGAGTGAAAATCTAATTTGGAAATTTATTAATTATCCTGTCTTAGACAGGGTTCTCTAGGGAAATAAACCAAGGCACTAATGCTATTAAGTAAATATAAGAGGATAGCTTTATACAGTGAGAAGGAAAGTAATAGCTCAGTAGTCCACACTGCACTACAGAGTTCTCAGTTCAACTCATTTTCATGGCACAGTTAATATACTGAATATCCTTCAGTTCACTTGGTTCACCAGGTCAAATATCAAGGAAGCAGACTGTAGTCTTCCCTCAGGCAAGGCAGGCAGAGTCTACCTGCAGGCAGCAGACAGCAGGGTGGGTCAGCAACAATTAGTTGCTTGGGTGCTTAGTGAAGCAGGCCTCTCTGGCATCTCAAACGTAAGCACAAAGACTGGATCCACCAGCCTTAATCTAAAGCAACGTACACACCAGCAACATGGTGAAATGAGCCTTGAAGGAGAGTCAAGCTTAAGCAACATGATCCATGAGTTGACTTGACCACAGACAGTGTAGCACACAGGTTGAGGCAGAGAACTAGCTAAAGCAGGAGCACGCTGATCTGATCCCCAGGGAGCAAGAGGGAGATAGGATCCCAGCTGCCTTTGTTTATGTCAGTTGTCCTCCTATCAAGCTGCAATGTGATTAAACTCTGTCCATGTGTTCCCATTGGCCTTGTTGGCCTAATGATCACAGGACTATAACACTCTTGGAACTTGTCACTGAAGCCATTCCTAGAGGTCATCTTCCTGGCAAATAATTGATTGAGTTGTAAAGCCAGGAATAATCACCCATGAATAATATACGTCCTAAAGCATTCAACTACATGATGCTGAATTGTCAATATTTATCCAAAAGCAAAGAGGAAAAGACATGTAGGGGAAGGGACACTAGATAACAGAAATAGAACAAGTGGAATGGGCATAATGAGAATGCTGATGCTGTTTGAAAATGCTAACCAGTGTCATTGGACAATTATATAAAAATTACGAAATGGAAGTCTAATTTCCTGATAAGAATTCTTGTAAAACATGAAAAGGCAAATAAAGTCCATCATTGTTGTCTTTATGAATAAACAGTCAATATTCATGAAGACAATAATGATGGATATACTAAAGTTGCTATAACTGCAGACCAACCTATTTGCATACCACTTATATCCTTATTCACTGGAGAAATAATTTCATTTCTTTTTCACCACAAGTCTCTGAGGAAAGTAACAATTCTTGTCTCTATTTTCCTTGTGGAGAAACATTATATCTGCGGATGTTAAACGCACGGATCACACGGTAGAGCTTGTCAAGTAGAGTTTCGGATGAAGCAGAAGTGATTTGGGTCTAGAAGCTAAAGCAATTTCTTAACCCCTAAAGGAGAGGCACAGTATTTAGTACTTAGCGGCTAGCAGAGAGCTCAATTGTTTGAACACGTGCACTACCTTATATGCGAATATGTGGCAGTCAGTAATACCATCACAGCCTTGGAAACACTCTGGGGCGGCTCTGATCTTCCCTTTGAAGGTCACTTTGAGTGAGAATTGACTGGCTGGACACAGTGTGAACGTGGTGTGAAAAGTTCTGGGAATTTTAGCTGTCCTGCTCTATAAATATCTGGAACACAGATATAATACCTCATGTTTTCCAGTTGAATCTGTCCATTTTGAAGGGGCAGCAATGCTCTCTGCATTAGGTTCCACAGAGCATCTGGGAGCTGTCACCTCCTGTGGCTTCCTCGGTTGTGAGGGACCTAGGTAACATGACTCACGTGCACTTTATGTGCTACAGCGTTTTCAAAGCACTGGAGCAATTTCTCTGGTGACTCTGTGAAGAAGGATGGGGGCTTCAAATGAAGATATTTCCTTTCGCTTCAACACTTAAAAAATATTTCGGCTGAGCCCCGGTGGCGTAGTGGTTGTGCGCGGGACTGCGGCCCACTGGGAAGAAGGTTCAATTCCAGCAGTGGGGCTGGGCCTCCTACTCCCACCACCAGAGAACAGTGATGCCCCTCCCCCCAAAAATATTTCACTATGATTAGGCTTTGCTATTTGCTATTTTGCATTCTATTCAATAAGCAGAGGATCCTAGTGTTTGGTTCTGAATATAGGCATAAGATGAAGAGGGATTTTTATGACCTCAAATTTCATTTGAAATTTAATTGCTAAAACTAAAAATTGGTAATGAGTATTGCTTTCTTTCCAGCTGTATATTATTTTTTTTCTTCCCCATTTACCCTTTTTCTTCTATCCTGACCGCTATAGCCAGTCTCTGGATAGCATCAATCCATTTCCTATGTTCTTGGCCTCTGATGGGATTTGACCTATGGATTTGACCTTTGGAAATTCAGAGTGCACAGGAAAAGAGAGATTGGGCTGTTGATTTACTTGACTCACTTCCCACTGGGATGCAAATTCAGTACTTTTCTCTACCAAAAGTCCAGGATCCTGTTGCATAGCCTTCTCTTTTCCCTATGAAAGAGCACACTGGGATTCTTCCTGAACAGTGGTGAGAATGAACACCTAACCTTAGCATGAGTCACAGTCCTCTGTTCGTGTTCCTTTTTCTGTCCTCCTATGTACAGATCTGGAAATAATCCTTTATCAACTTTCCTCAAATTTACCATTTATTTGTGCCATTTGTTTCCCAGTGGGATTCTAGCTAATTAAGAAATAAAAAATATAATTGGTGGTATTGGTCTTAAAATATTTTTTTATTTTATTTGCTCATTCCATTGCTTTCTCATAACACCCCTCCCCAATTTTGAGAATGTAAAAATTAAAAATTTTGAGAATGTAAAAATGAAATCTGTGACTGAGAAAGATGCCTTATTTCTGTACAGCTTCCTTTAGGTATTTTCAGTGCTGTGGGGTACAACTGCACATAGAGAAGGATCCAGGGAGATCAGTATCATTCTTCACCCCGGAGAGGTATGACTAAGCAGAGAGCAAGGTTTCCAAGGCACTAAGTTCTTCTTACCAGTGAGACAAGGAAGCATGCTGTAGGACATTGTCGTAGGAGAACAGCCCTGCTAAGCCCAATAATGAGGAGTTATAAGATCTTGGGAGCAGGATGGAATCCATGGTTCCTGAGGAAAGTGGGGATGTTATTAAAAAGAAAGTAGTGAAAAATACTTGTGGTCTGAAACAGGAATAATACTATAGACATAAAAATCCTATAAGCATGTGGGATGTGTTTATATTTATGAAAAATGCTAACATTAGGCCATTTTTGAATCCAGATGGTAGAGAGGAAAGATAACTGGGACAGGTCAGATGTTATGATGGTATCAGACTTTGGAAGCACAAGGAGAACTGAGTGAAATATAATTTAAACAAATGGACAGTGAGTTGTGGGAATAATCTTCCGAGTACCACAGCTTAGCATACATGGACCATTGAGATAGCACTGGTACAATGGCTTCCTGAACTCAGGTCACCATCTCTGTACTTCAGGAAATGATGCCTGACATATTTATCTTGCTAACAATAGCAGCAGGGCTGGATAGTCTGAATTCAAAGAAAGCAGAAAAGGGCAACTAGAATTTACTAAGTAGACAGGATAGCAGGCATTAAAACATAGTAATCTTGTTCTAGTTCTCAGAGACAAGCTGTTTCCTCCAACCCCGCTTTCTACATAAATAACCCGATGCTCAACATTTACTCATATCAGGACGCAGCATCAATTCAACATTATCTCTGAAGCCGGTGACCCCAAGTGTACTCCCGAATTCCAGAGATTCCCATTCCCGCTTGATCACAAATGACGTGATCACCAGGAATCAGTTTGCCTAGGTCTGAAAGGGTCATCATTCAGTTGGAAAAATAGAAATCTTATCTCTGACATCTGAAGGAAGAAGTCTACTAATTGGAATAGGGAGAGAATGAATGACTCCCTGAAAGAGACAATGTTGATCTTGAACCTGTGACCTTGAAGCTGTCATTGCTACTGTTGGAGGCCACGCAATCAGCTCCTACCTGTCGCAACTCTATGCACCAGAGAGAAGCACTGCTTGCTCCTAGGCCCTCCATCCCTGCAACTGTTTCTCTGCCTGAGCCCATATTGCAGCCACCAGGTCAATCCTTCGTGAGGGCCTTCTTCTTTTTTGCTGCTGTTCCAAACATGCCTGTATCAAACATGGTGTTTTCCTTTAGGGGTTGGGCTTTTCTGACAATATGTCCAAAGTATGCATGATAGAGTCATGCCGTCCTGTCTTCTAAGGAGCACTCTGATGGTATTTCCTCTTTAGTCTTCGTTATTCAGCGTCCAACTTCCACAGGCATATGAGGCAATGGAAAATATGATGGCTTGGGTCTAGCGCACATCAGTCCTTAAAATAGCATACGTTTCTACAGAGTTCTTGTGCAGCAGCTTTACTTAATGTAATGCATTTGGTGGATCTCTCTCTCCCTCCCTCCCTTGACCACCTCAGACTTTTCTCCAGTTATTATGATATTGCCTCCTGGACCAGTTGGAGGACTTTGGTCTTCTTTACGTTGAATTTTCATCCATGTTGAAGGTTTAAATCCTTGCTATTCATGAAGTACCATGAAGTTAATACAGTGAAATGCCACATTCTAAATATACATTATCTTTATGCATTCATACATACATCTCTACCTCCCTCCTGCTGTAGGACATCAAAATTTATGTAAAATATTAGACTGCACAATAACTAAATTGGGCAATTGACTTCAAACTTGACTGTGTATCAAAATCACCCAATAGTGACTGTTAAGAAATACAGATTTCTAAGTTTTCATCTCCAGATGTTTTAACTCATTAGACTTCAAACAGAAACCAGCATCCTTTAATGTAATCATCACCACAGCAGACTTATGATGCAGTGGTTTTGAAGAAGTCATAATTTGAAACAAGCAATTTCAGTAGATAAAAGAATTTCAGTCAAAAAATGACAGAAGTATGGAGATAACTTTGGATATTAATGGCTTTTTATTCTGTGTATTTTTTTTCATTCATTTGCCACTGTACAATCTTATTCTTTGCACCACTGTCAACTACTTTATTAATTCAGTCTTGACTCTTATTAGGGTTGCCGAACCATTCTTCTCATCTACCACTCCATTCAATCTGATATATCTTAAAAGGTAACCTTCCCATAACCATTTAATAATGTCATTTCCTTCACAAAGACCTTCAGTCTTTCTTGGTAATTAAGGCATAAAGGCTAATATCCCTCACGTAGCATTTAAAGTTCTTTGACTTCTTGTTCTGCCCCATCCCCCAAGGTTAAATGCCCTGCATCCCACATGAAATTAGCTTGTCTCTTCTTTTTATTTTCTTTTTTAAACTAAGTGTGTTCTAGATAGCCACTCCTCTGTCTGATTGATAATACTCCAGTTATGAGGATGAAACATCTCCCTTCCCTTTACAATTCTACATTGAGTTGGGGCATAGGAGGTGTGAAGATCAAGCAAAGAATTGCTGGTAAAGGTTAACAGCTCTCCTGGGAATGAATTGCCTCATTTTCCAATTCCCATGGTGTAAATAATTCCTTTGTCGCTGAACTGGTTTCAAGCTACTTATGTGTCAGTGAAATTGGAGTTTAAAGAACTGTGTCCAGTCAGCTCTCATGATCTGTATAAATGGAGTAGAGAAAATTATGGGGATTACTCATTAGTTCCCTCTTTCTTCACAAACTGTAGTGCTGTCTGCCCTTAGAGAAAACAGCCAATCTTCCACATAATGGGTCAAATGTAAAATTTAGATTACTTTTTCTCTTTTTTGTTCCCTCCTTCTCTTTTCTTCTTTCAAATGATTTTATTAGAACCTAATCCAGACATCTTTCCATTTCACAGTTTAGTCATATTAAACAGGGTTGTACAAATGCTAATACCATCAGTTTATTTTACAACACCTGAAGATGTCAATTTTGAGCTTTCTGTGTGTTTTCTGACTTAGGAATATCTCCTTTGCCTTTAGCACAAGGAGTTTCATGGTTTAGCCTAAAGTTTTGAAAATTAGACAGGAAAAATAAACTGAAAACTCCATTACTTTAATATTTTTAATACTCTATAAATTTTGTGCTTACTAAACTTTAATTAAAAAATATTCTTACTGTTCTTTCTCACAGTAAGAGAAGCTGTACATTTAATACATGGGTGCAACTGCATCAGGACCTGGCTTTGTGTTTCTCTTTGTCTTGCTGTACATGGGCATAGGTGTATTCTTCTCACAGGAACTATGCATGGAAATGGGAGTCGGAGAAGTCCCTGGCCCTCCATGCTGACTGGAAAAAGAGGCTGTGCCTGAATCCGAGACCTAATGGTCTTAGTGTAGGGGTAAGAACCCCACTGTGATATCATTACTGCACAAATTGAACCAGCAATTAATTGTTTGGAGAGGAGCAGAGCACTGGCTCAAATATTTTAAATCTTTTCTTAGTAGACTGGATCTGTAGGTTTAATCTATATTTAAGGATGCTGGAAAGGAGGGGAATCATATAAAAATTCTTGACTCATAAAACATCTTCCCTTTTCTCTTTTTATTTATTCCAACTCTTACTCCACGTGTAACTTAAATCCTAATTGATTTTATTAATCACATTATAGATTGCAAAGGATTTCAATTTATTTTTATAAATAATCAATACCCATGGAAGCAGCCGTCACTGTATCAGATGGCATATTGTACTGGACGCGTTTACTGCACAAGATCTCTTCATAACGTTAATGAGCCAAGATGTCACTTTTAGAACTGAGGTCCGCTTACCCAGGTCATTGTATTTTCAGTGACCTCAAATGCAGGTGAAATAAGGACAAAAATGACAAAAGAAAGGACAAAATAGAAGTCCAAAGAAGAATTTATGTATTCAGTTGTGGTGTTGCTGAAGAATATTGAAAGTAGTGTGGGCTGCCAGAACAACAAACAAAGTTGTCTTTGAGAGAGCACTGCCAGATTGCTCTCTAGGTGTGACAGGGGTAGAATTTCATCTTACCTATTTTGGACATGTTTTCTGGACTCTCTGGAAAAGAACACCAGGGAAACAGATTGACCCAGTGGCAGATTGGAGTTGGAAATGGCACTTAAGAACAACGGTATGCACCACTTATGATTACTCTGTATTTCAAATTAATCAGAAGCCATGTCTCTGTCCTGATAGCATGGTTTTTGGCTAGTATGCATCAGTCAACTGCCAGATACACAGAGTGAGATAAAGTTCATAGAGTTCCCAGAGGTCCCTGGGAAGAATGTTGCTCCTCAGATTTTATAGGCAGTGACCTTTTGGAAGCAAAATTCTAGGCCTTTCTTTCCAGGTTCTTCTGCAGAGATTCAAGGTGTTAACCTCTCAGTAGCTGCCTATTCAGTAGCGTACACCACGCATGCACCCCCAGTTTCCAGTTGAATTGACTCATGCTTGTTGCAGTACTGAAGGAAGGACAGTGGAGAATTGCTCTGTCATGTTTTGAAAGCTATGATCTTTATGGAAGCAGCCTGTCAGCACTTTCTTCTGTGGAATGGCTGTTGGTTCAAACCAGTGACCCTTTAGTTAGCAGGGGAGTGCCTTAACCACTGAATCCCCAGTTCTCCTTCAAAATAGAAATAAAAAACAAAAGTCACTGCTGTGAAGACAATTCTGACGCATAGACATCCTGCAACATACAGTTGAATAGAAATAAAAATAGAAATGAAATAAATAGAAATAGAAATAAAAAACAAAGTCACTGCTGTGGAGACAATTCTGATGCATAGACATCCTGCAATTTACAGTTGAATGGTTCCAGAGGGTCCCTTGTATCAGACCTTTTGACAAGAGTGGACTGCAGCTTGAGGGTTTTAACTGCTGTTTTTCCTATTAACAGCCCAAGTCACCTTACAAAGTAATAATGCATACTGCCATGGAATAGAGTCCAATTCATTGTGACCCTGTGTAAGGCTTCTGAGCCTGGACATTTTCAAGGGAGCAGCCAGGCCTGCCTTCTTCCTATAGTGCAAGATGTGTGTGTGGGGGGAGAGGTTGAACCACCAATGTGGGGTTAGCAGCTTCTCTGTTAAAGGGCAATGCCTCCAGTGTTCTTTAAAGTAATGATCACATCATTTAATTCTTAGGATTTCAATATGCTTAGCTCAGCACAGACCCTTGGATATCTTGTAATCAACTAGTAATTATACTGATTTTTTTTCAGACTCTCATTAAGAGCGTCTGCTAGATGCCTATATTCTGCATGTATAGAATACTACTTTGAGAGGATACACTTATCTCTGGACAAGTTACATCTTTGTGGGAAGGAGAAACAAGGCAAATCTAAGTGATTTTGCTTTTCATTCATGTTGCTTGAACCCAGAGTAGAAATTCTGAGGCACAACTCTTGATGAGTCAGCAATTGCCCTGATAGCAATTCCCCCAGAGAGAAAACATTGAACAAGCGGGAACAACTTGTTTCCTTGGGGTCTTAAATATTTAGGGGATAATCTGCTCTCTGAATACTGCTAAATTATTTAAGCTAAAGTGGCTTGCCCTGTGGTCTTGTCTCTCCACAGGATCTGGAAGTTTGTGCTATTTCCTTCTCACAAGTGGGTGGGTTTTACAGCTTAATCAAAATGACTGTTACCTAAGGCATCAGGCCGATTAGAAACCACATCCATTACAGGGTCACCAAGGCAGGGAGAAGGAAGACAGGAAGGAAAAATGCAGGCAGCTGATGGAACAGCAAAGTTGGTTCTCCCCCGGTGTGTTCAATCTTCGCATCTGAAGGTTCGGCTTGGCTGTGCCTTTGAGGCAATTCAGTGGGCCAGAGGACAATACCCCGGAGGCCCATTTCAGTAGTGGAGGCACTGCATGCTTCAGATATATGTATATTTGATGTATTGACAGGCGGGACTCCAAAGTGTTCCTGTCCTGCCCGCCTCCAAATCACTCTTCTCAAGAGACCCCAACCTCCCTTTACATCGTCAAAGGAAATACCGAGGACCTTGGAGTATGGATGTTGGATGATAGAAAACATTTTATGGCTTGACATGTGATGTAGGAGTTATGTATTTGCATGTGAAACTTATAAAGCTAGCATTGATATCGGTGACATTTTCAATGGCTCATATGTGTGAGAAAGCTGCACAATAAATAAAGAAGACTAAGGAAGAATCGGTGCCTTTCAATTTATGTTGTTAGTGAAGCATAGTAAATATACTTTGAGCTGTCATGAAAATGAACACATTGGTCTTGGCCTTGGCTTACATTCAACTACAAAGCCACACATCGTATGTTCGCTGCCATAGAGTAAGTAAGTTCTGATCACAGTGCTCATTAAGACAAAGCAGAAAGGCCTCTGGGGGATTGTGAGGCCACAACTCTTTGGTTTTGAACTGCTGGCCTTGTATCTACTATGCCTTCAGGGATTCTACAGATGACTGAGGTCTGCCAGAAAATCAGATAAAGATGTACACCTACTGCTTTCACCAAATAGCTAATGGAGAATCTACAGTCAGAAAAAAATGGACAATTCTACTGAACAAGGGACTAATATCTGAAATCTAAAGAAAAGATTAGCACCTCAAAAAGAAAAAGACAAGCAATCTAATTTAAAAGATGTGAGCATACTTTTCACCAAAGTGGATACATTCAGGAAAGTAATATACACATGAAGAAATGCTTGAGATTATGAGCCATGCAAGAAATGCCAATCAAAACATAAAGGAGATATCTTTTCACCCAACATTACTAGCAACACTTAAAAAAACCTTGAAAGCAGCAAATGCTGGTCATGTAGTGAGGTTGGAACCTCCCTACACGGCTGGAAGAATTGTAAGGGGTGGGGAAAGGAAGGGAGGAAGAGGAAGCTGATCTCAATGACCATTATAGAATCCTCCCGCCCCACCCCCCAACAGTGTGATGAACACAAAGATCATGGGGAAAGGGAGACAGCAGTCTGTGTGAGATAGGAAAATAAAAATCCTTTACCATTTATCAAGGGGTCACGAGGGTGGGGGAGAGAAAAAAGAGGAGCTGAAACTAAGGGTTCAATAGAAAGTAAATGTTTATAAAAATGATGGCAATATATGTACCAATATGCTCAATATAAGGAAGGGGGGGCTCATATCCAGGGCCCAAGTGAAGGGGCAGATGTTGGGAGAATGCCAATGAGGACAGGCAAGTGGGGGTGCTTGGCACAGTGTATGTAACTATGTATTGAACTACGTATGATGGAAAGCGATGTATGAGCATCCAATAAAATGATAAATTTAAATAAAAAATTAATGTATGAGTTTTTATAAGAGCTGAAAGATCCTCCAATAAAATGATCTCTTAATCATAATAATAAATACAGCAGCCACTGTGGAAATGGTATATTCCTTACAAAGTTCAAATTGCAAATACTGTGTATCCGGGAACTCTCTACTCACTATAGGTCCTAAAGACATAAGAGTCATGAGATAAATACATATCTGTGTATTCATATATACCCAAGTTAAAAGTGACCGTCTTCATCATAGCAAACAGATGGAAGCAAACGAAATTCTGATCAGGAAGAATGGATCAACAAGCCGGTATGTGCTCACAATCATAGCCTATAGAGTGTTAAAGCATTGCAGTGAATCTGAGAAACATGACCTTGGGTGAACCTGAAGGAAGTCCATCAACTCCTCCGTAGTTGTCCCCACTCGGGTGGTGTCTCTTTTGACTGGGCAGACGCCGCAGGAAGGAGCTTTGCCACTCTCTTCTCTTTCACGAGCCTGAGTTAAGTGCCACAGCAGTTACTGAAACCAAGTCTACCACCTTAGGTGGTTATGGATACTCTAATAATTCAATAATAGGTACTTTTCATGATTATTCATTCCAAAACTATGTACTCACCTCAATAGTAATGCTTCTGAGGTTGTTTTAGCTATAAAGTTTGATTTTAAAAAATCAAGTGAGGTAAAATGTGGAGAAGACAGAGAAAGGAAGATTGTTTGATATCTTAAAGCAAGGAGTCACTTATCCACTAAATACAATTGTGTTTCAGTGTGAAGCTCCCATGGTTAAGTTTATTGCAGAGTAAAACCATGAGCACATCACAAACCAGGTGAAAGGTCTCAGCATGGTGCTCAAACCTTTGCCAGCGCAAAGCAATCACCAAGAGGTTTGGGGAACAGGATGAAAACCCAGGACTCATCTTTTCCCAGACAGGTATTTCTCAGATTACAATGTAAGCCATCTTAAAAAAAAGATGTCTATAGGGAGGAGTTGCATATACAAAGCAAAAAAGTTTCCCTGGAGGAAAATTTCCTATTCCTTAGTCTTAAAAAAACACTGTATTCCCTATAAAGATCTCTAACATAGAGTGGGTTGCTATAATGAAAATAAAATATTTTATAGAAGATACAGCTGTACTAAACGTTATGCTGTGTTCAGAGGCAAAGGGCAAGAAATTGTGGACAGAGAACAGATTAGCGAACATCAGTGAGGACATAGGCATTCATTTTTTTGAACAGAAAAACATTAAAACTAAGTAGTCTGGATGTGATGGATGACTTCCACTATCATCCAAAGAGAGAGGAATCAGGAATTTGTATTGATTGTCAAGAACAAATGAAATATTTATATTGCTTCTTAAATCCAGAATTTAGAGGTTGGATGAAAGTGGCTTAAGCTCTGGATCTTGTACTAATGTCTGACCACAAAAAAAAAAAAAATAGAAGTACGTACTAATATCTGGCAATAAGATTAAAAATACAGTATAAAACAAACAACAACAAAACCCATTTAGCCTTTTATATTTAGAGATAGTGTTTTTCTTCCTGTGTTTAAATGAGTTTAAAGAGATATCATGACTCAATAGATAGGAAATGACATTAGAGAAATATTAAATATGAAATAATACTAAGTGGGAGTTCTAGAACTGAAAAAATTGCATATGCTGGACTAACAGAAGAAAAGGCCTGACCTAAAAAGACTGCTTAATAGAAACTATTCAAAGTGACACACAGAGTGACAGCTGAAATAAACATCACCTCAGTTACTTGAAAGATAATATAAAACCCTTATAACATTTGTGTAACTGGAGTCTCAAAAGGAGAGGAGGGAGATGCACAGAGAGAAATAAGCTTTGCTTTATTTCTGAAAAGTATTTTCAGAAATAAAGGCTACATTTCCCTGAAATTCTGTGAAAAAATATCAATGCGATAAAAAATATATGCACACAACATAGCCAAAGCAGAATTAACACAAAGATACAGAAAGATTATGCATGGGATACCCATAGTAAGATGATAGGCTAACTTCTCTTCTAAAACCATACAAGCCCAAAGACAATGGAATACCTCTAATGCGTTGAAGAAAAAATATTGTTCACTTAGAATTCTACATCCAGCCAAAAATATCCTTCAAAAATGAAGGCAAAGTGAAAGTTCACTTGTGTTCTAAGAATCACCAAAAGGATTGATCAAACACTATACTTAGGCAACAAGTAGTGGTAGAGGGTGATTTTTTTCAGGTGCAAGAGGAATATAGCAAATAGCGTGGCACATATGTTGTACCAGGTAAACATGGAGCGCCAGTAGCACCCATGATGGGAGCGTACTTTCAGCAGGAATTGATATTTCCAGATAGAATTGTACTGTATCCACCGGGCTGGGGCATTGGGCAGACAAAAATAAAAGGTCTACCTAAAACTTAAAATAATAGAAATGATAAAATGAAATGCCAACATTATTCAGTGGATCTAAAATGTCACAAAATAATTTTTAAAATACAGCAAAAAGAAAGAAATAGAAACAAAAGTCCCCAACGACACAGGCACACCTAATTTTATTACAAGAGGAAACAGAGAGTTTAGTAAATTTTAAAAATCATTTTATTGGGGGTGCATATAAGTCTTATCACAATCAATATATACATCTGTTGTATTTAAAACACATTTGTGTATTTGTTGCCATCATCATTCTCAGAACATTTTCTTTCCACTTAAGCCCTTGGTATCAGCTCCTCATATTTCCTCTCCCTCCCCACTCCACTCTACCTCAGGGAACCTTGACATTTTATAAATTGTAATTATTTAGTCATATCGGACACTGTCCAATGTCGCCCCTCACCCACTTCCCTGTTGTCCACACACCAAGGAGGAGGAGTAATCATTTCCTTGTAATCAGTTCTCCCTCTCTACTCCACCTTCCCTCCACCCTTCTGGTACAGTCCTGAAGGAAACATCCATCTCTCCTGGAGTCCCATAGAAAAGGGCATCTATAGAGGTCTAAATATAGGCATGTACATATGTAAATATATTTATATATGGTGATGGGGAAATAGATCTACATGCATATACTTATAGGGGTAGTATTAAGACAGTATTAAGACAGCAGATAGGCATTGAATCTCCAATCAAGTAATTTCTAAGTGCAAGAACACTTTTTTTCTATTAAATTGGCATTCCATGATGCTCACCTTTACAACACGATCACTGAAAACAAATATGTCTTCAGCAAATATGTCATAAGCAAAAGTGGTGAAGAAAACTGATGGTGCTCAGTTATCAAAATACATAGCATCTGGGGTCTTAAAGGCTTGAAAGTAAACAAGCAGCCATCTAGTTCAGAAGCAACAAAACCCACATGGAAGAAGCACACCAGTCTGTGTGATCATGAGGTGTCAAAGGAACCAAATATCAGGCATCAAAAAACTAAAAATTATATCATTATAAATGAGGGGGAGTATATATTGGGGACCCAAATCCATCTGTAGGTGATGTGACATCCCCTTACAGAAGGGTTATGGAAGTTGACAAGCCAGTCTAGGGGTACACACTGGAGCAGATAGGAACTGGAAACATAAGGGATCCAGGAGTTTAATCATTTTATAAAGGGTGACTTCATCAAAATGATGCAATGATACAAGACAAGTAGGCACATAGAAAGAGCGTTTTAAAATATATAGGACATGGATAGAACTTAAAAAGAGAAGTAACAAAGGTGCAAATATAATATAATTGAACTCCCCAAACTGGAGAAAGAAAATGTGTAAAACTGCAGTACTGATATAGAACATTAACTACATCATCAGTCAAATTGACTTACATGTTATTTGTAGACTATTCAATAAAGATAGAAGATGCCCTTTTGAGTCCAAAAGGAATGTTAGCTAAGATTCTCCATTGTTCTGGGTCATAAAATATGTGCCAACAAGTTGCAGAAGATAAAAACTATACGAAGTATGTTCTCTGATCACAAAGAAAAGACATATGTTATTGTCATGTGTCGTTGAGTCAGCTCCTACTCTTACAGACCCAATGTCTAACCGAAGGAAATGTTAAATGATCCTCTTTGCCTCAGAATCATCTCTATGTTTGAATACATTTGAAGTCACTGTGCCAATTCATAACCTTTAGAGTATTCATCTCTTTCACTGACCACCTATGCAAGAGTAATGTCTTTCTCCAAGGAATAGTCCCTCCCAGAGAAATATCCATTCTCACTTTTAAGGAATTTTCTGGATATACATCCTTCAGGATACATTTTTTTGTTCTTCTTGATGTCCATAGTATATTCGATGTTCTTCATCAAGATGATAATTAGAATGTGTCAATTTTTCTTTGGTCTTCCATAATGCATTAGAAATCAATAAATAAGCTATTTTGGGCACCCCTCTGTTAGCAAAAACTAAAGAACACGCTTGCAAATAACTCAGAGATTACCAAAGGAGTTACCAGGGAAATTAGAAATTTTGAAATGAATTAAAATTAAATTAATATTTTAGAGATGCAACTAAATCAGTAGTTAGGTGTAAACAGATTTAAATGTTGAAAATAATGAGAGATGTCTTAAATATGTATTTCTATTTAAAAACAAAAAAGGAAGAGCAAAAATATAGAAGGAAGGATATGATCAAGAAAATAGCAGGAAATAATAAAAAATGAAAATAAAAATGAAATTTGCTTCTCCTATATTACCTAGATGGATAAAATAAAAAATAGATAAAACACCAAATGCAAAGATCAGTAATGAAAAAGGGATTTAACCCTCTAGATGGCACAGCAATTTTTAAAAGGAATGATTGTGAACAATTTTATGTAAATCATTTAAGAAAGTAGGTGACCTGAAAGATATTTTTGAAATGATAGCTACATTACGAAAACCAATGCAAGAGAACATTAGATGTCTTAGTATCTCTGTTAAAGAACTTATAATTAAAATCTTTCCTTAAGGAAAATTTAGGAGTACTTAGGTGTATTTACAAATGTTAATAAATTTCTAAATAATGAACAATGATATTTTTATTAAGCACTTTTCAGAGATAGAGAGCCCATTAGCCAATTGATTGTATAAGGCCAGCATGATGTTAAAATCCAAACCTGAGACTAGAGCTAAGGAGAATATAATATCAATGGCAAATACCTCTCACGTATGTCGATTGAAAAACATCTCCCCTGGTATTTGTGGACTGAGTCTAGTATAAACGACACATCCAATATTTCCTGGAGAACAAAGGAAAATATGGCTATGTAAGAACTAGAACTTTCATTTACTGTTGATCAAAATTTATGCTTCCTCTATGGAAAACTGTTTGGTTTTAGCAGCTATTACATCATACTCATAGTCTAATAATTCTATTCCAAGCACATACCCAATAGAAATGTAGCTATATGTGTGCTGTTGGGGGCTAGGAAAGTAATCAATCATGTTGCCTTCAAATTCCTACCTATGCTGTCTTATTGTAAGCCTGGGGCCAAGGACAGTCCTTGGTAAGTGAGGCTGAAACAGTTTCTTTCTCTTTCCTATTTTCTTTGACTTATTGATGACCTTCTTTCACTTTACTGGGTGCAAACTACTTGTTCTCTCTTGAATCATTTCTGTATCAGTTTGTGGCAGTCATCTAATCTGGTGTCAATTTAAGGATTAAGAGTGTAGAGGTGGAGTCTAGGTTGTCAATCTGGAGATAGCCAATGAGACTTCTGTGTGGGCGTGGCCTTCTCCTGTGAATTCTGGGAAATCTAATACTTCCTTCTTGGAGGCAGGAGGCACTATCTTTCAGTTCACTTTCTTGGAGACAGTGACAAGGTTGACTCCCTGTGAGGCACCCCTGAGGAGAAGCCACATGTACCTACCCTGATGTGGCCAGAAACCTGGATGTAGAGAAGCCATGTGGAGACTCCTGCCAGCTTGGGGATGTGTAAAACAGCACTGGATCGAAAGGCTTTCTACCCATGGCTTGTGTTCATTCTGCATTTGGCATCATTGCAAGTGTTTTCTGAGTCTGTGGAGGACTTAATGATTGATATCAGTTTTATGACCTTGGACTAGACTGGGTTGTGATGTTTTCTTAATGTACAATTTCCCTTTATATAAAACTCTCTCTTATATACCTATGTGTGTTTGTGAATTTGCTTGCCTCATCTACCCAGACTAACACACAGATTCTGGAATGGGAGGATGGTGTTCTTAAATTGCAGTACAAGAAGGGTGAAGGCAGGCGTGATCCACTGGTCCTGGGGGTTTCTTGTTCACGTTTGAAATGGACGTTACTCTGTCTACCCTGCTTACTGAACATGAGGGGGACTTGAAGCACTTGCTGATAAAGATCGAGAACTGTAGCCTTTGGTACGGATAACAACTCAATGTAGAGAAAGCCAAAATTCTGAAAATTGGACTAGTAGGTAACATGATAAATGGAAAAAAGATTTAAGCTGTACCAAATGTTGTTTTGCTTGGATCCAAATCACTGTTCATGGAAGCAACAGGCAATAGCTCAGAGACGAATCACATCGTGTCAATCTGCTGCACGAGACCTCTCGGAAGTGTTGAGAAGTACGAATGATACTTTGAGAACTAAGGTTCTATGGTATTTTCCATGGCATCACATGCTTGTGAAAGTTGGACACTGAATAAGGAAGACTGAAGAAGAATCAGTGCATTTGAGTTATCGTGCTGGTAAAGAACATTGGTCGTACAGAAGCCAAGAGAACAAACAAATCTGTCTTGGAAAAAGTACAGTCAGCATACTCCTTTGAGGCAATGATGGGTAGAATTTTGGTAGAATTTGGTAGAATTTTGCTTTTGGACAAGCTGTGAGTAGAGTCCAATTCTGAAGAAGGACATAGTGTTTGATAAAGCACAGGGGCAGCGTTAAAGAGGAAGACCTTCACAAGATAGATTGATGTGTTGACTTCCATCATGGATACAAACAGAAAACTTGTGAGGAAGACACAGGACTGGAAAGTGTTTCCTTTTGGTATTCACAGGATTGCTCTGAGTTATAACTGATTTGAGCATACCTAACAATGCCTATACATGCAATTTGCACTTTGGTTATCAACCCTAGTCTCAAACAGGGTCAAAATGTGTGATGATTAAACTTGGTGTTTTTGGCATTGCCACTCAATCTTTTTAAAGTATTCTCTTTTGACAGAAGTAGGATGATTTAATTTTAATTCTTATGTTTTCCTGGGAAGAATGAATTCAGGGACTTTCCTAGATGAACATTGATGTTGTATTGCTTACATGTACTTTGTGAGGATGTGGTTTCCTCAATGACTAAGACTCCCTCCGATCTTAATAATTGACAGATAGGAAATTAAAGGAAGAGAGTAGAGTGTAATATAAAATATCCTTATCACTGTGACATTGAAATAAATTATGGATAAGAGCCAGAAGAACTCTACCTCAAATAGTACTGCACTACCAAATATTGATTGTTCTGTCCATCATTTATGATGGTTGAAAGAATATTTGCTCATTCTATAAAAATAATCATTTCAATAAACTAGGGGAAATTCCAATTTATTTTAGTGGATGTTTTATTAATTTGTGATATAGTATTAGGTTAGTTCCTAGCATTGGTCACAATAATGCCTACACTTAAGATTCATTATGAGGATTATGTAATTTAATTCATAGACGTCTTAGCTTTAAGACCTCTATTAACGAGGGGTGTGTCTATGGAAAAATCAGTTGACTTCCTTGGGCTTTTTTTTCTTCATCTGTAAATTGACATGTTTTTAGATGTTAGTGGGTATAAAAATCACCTAGAGAATTTGGGAAATATGCAGGCTCTAGTCTTTACCCCCGGAGACACTTTGAATTGAAAAAACAATAATTTGAGATAATACAAAATGAATGTATAGAGTATATATCTTGATCTTGTCCATGTGTATAGTCTCATGTAAATCCCATCCATGCCCAGCTATAAGACATTCCCTTCCTTCATATGTTTTCAGTGAAAATAAAAGCTTTCAGTTAATCTTCCCAGATCATGTCCCTTCTGGAGACAGCCATTTCTCTCATAAACTCCCTTTTCAATAACTTGGGTTAGATAAATTTTGACATTCCTTTCAGATATGATTTTCTCTGGTTTATAGTTTCTAATGAACATAGAGAGGGCAAAGCACTTTGAATAAATTTACATTGCTCTCCTGAATATATATATATATATATATATATATATATATATATATATATATATATATGAAAATGTATCTTCTACTCCTAAGAAACTCCAAGGAGTTTTTGATTCTGGTCCTCTGTTTGGCTCCTCACTGTCCCAAAGTGTCATGTTCTTTTTCATTCACTCACTCTCCATTGGCTGGTTTTCAAGCTTGCTTAACATAGCACTGCTGTTTTTCATTGCTGTTACATGCTGACGCAGCGAGACAGTCTGCAAAAGAGAACAAAACACTGCACAGTCCTATGCTATCCTCAGAGTGGCTCTTAGACCTTAGGCTATGGAGATGGCCACCGATCCATTT
>PVJH01019014.1:0-43935 GCA_004026705.1 Nesogale talazaci
CCCACTATTATGACCTCAATTCTACCTTACAAATCGGTTTAGATCAGAACATGCACACTGCTACAGACAAGAGTCTACAACACAAGGAATTCAAGATAGATAAACCCCTCAGGGGCAACAATGAGAATAGAGATACCATGAGGATTAGGTGAAGGTGGGGAGAGAAAGGGGGAATCAATCACAAGGGTCAACATAAGACCCCCTCCCAAGGGGATGAACAATGGAAAAGTGGGTGAAGAGCGACAGAGGATGATGTAAGATATGAAAATAATAATATATAACTTATCAAGAGTTCATGAGGGAGGGAGGCTGAAAAATGAGGAGTTGTTACCAAGGGCTCCAGTAGAAAGAAAATGCTTTGAATAATAATGATGGCAGCATATGTACTTGTGCTTGACACAATGGGTGAATGAATGGATTGTGGTAAGAGATGTAAGAGCCCTCAATAAAAGTATTTAATAAAAAAATTAAAATTAAAAAATCATTTTAAACATCTTAAGAAACTCTCAGGAGAAACCCTCTTTCTTGGTTTTCAAGAGCTCATGTCACTACTGCATTGTAACAAAACAGCAACATCTACATCACTGGTTCTCAACCTTCCTAATGCCACAACCCTTTGAAATAGTTCCTCATGCCGTAAAATTATTTTTGTTGCTACTTCATAACTGAATTTTGCAACTGTTATGAATCAGGTGAACCCCGGGTTGAGAATGATTGATCTAGAGGAATAGGATAGGATATAAAAAGTACATATTCTTCCAGGCACATTCTCTCTCTCTCTCTCTCTCTCTCTCTCTCTCTCTCACACACACACACACACACACACACACACACACACACACACACAGATAGATGGTGATAGGGCTTATTTGGAACATTACACCTCCCTACATTTTAGGAATAGGCATCTTCCCCTGCCTACCAAGATCAGGCCTCTCTCTACGTGATGGTCACGCAGGTCCAATGCTGTCATTTGTTCCTTCGGCATCCATCAAGAGTAAGGCACCGTACACAATGGTTCTGTGAGTGTTGGCATGATATACTTCTGACCCTCAAGGCGCATATTCTCTAACGTGGAATGTAGTGGGAAGGGCTGTAAAAAGTTTGTGAGAAAATGAAATGAAAAGATAGCGGAATTCCCCACCCCCCAGCCCCACCCCCGGCTTTCTGAAGGTCCCTTGTAGAAGAATGCAAGGAATTTTATATACTGCCCAAGGTGTCCCAGTAACATTCAACACTGCTGACCTGCAGGGAAGAACAGCCAACTAAGCTGGGTTATTTTGGGGGAAGCATGAGTTGGACAGATTAAGAATGGAGAAATGGATCGAAGGGAAGGGACTGTAATATCAGGTTCATGTGGGGAAAAGATAAACAGCTGTTTAGAACATAAGGAGAAAAGTGTGTGGGTGTAAAGTTTGCAAGGAGAGTTAAGATCAGGAGAAGTTTAATACTATCCGAGGAATTCGTGGATTGAATAAATACTTCCCTGTAAACGGTGTGAGCTGATGACATTGCTCCCAACTGAACTCACTGCCACCAAGTTGATGCTGACTCTACAGGGCAGAGTAAAAGTGCTCCTGTGCGTTTTAGAGTCTCTGTCTCTGTCTCTCTCTCTCTCTCCCTCTCTCTCTTCAAGGCTGCAACTCTTGACAAGAGTGGAAAACCTTGCCTTCCACAGTGGTTTCAAACTGTTGACCTTGAAGGGAGCAGCCTAAAGCAGAGCCACTGTGCCACCCTTACTATTTACTTCTAAAAGAGACACGGTGGACTAAGTGTTCTGGAAGCTAGGTAGCAACAAATTGCATGAAGGGTACAGCTGTATCACATTGTTTCTATAGTGATTAAAAGAACAAAACCAAACTTGAAAGCAAGGAACTAAATTTTAGGCTGGTTTACTGCTATGTGGTAGAGAAATAGAAAACTGATGTAATGGTTACAAAAATCATAATCATCACGTAATGGATACAAAATCATGTCTCCATGTATGACGAGAGAGAGAGAAGAGGCTTTCCACTCTCACAGTTACAGTTTCAGAAACCTGCAGAAGCAGTTCTGCCCTCTCAGAGTTGGCATCAACTAGATGGCAGTGAGTTTCGGTTTGGTGTAAAATGAAACTACTGATAAGAGAACCTATTTGACATATTAAAATGTCAATTCCATATGCCTTCATTTAATAGTAGTCATTAAATTCATGACTTCACAGCACTTTGAATCAGCTTTTGCCTATACTCAAGCTCTGGTTGAAGGAAGATGTATTTTGAAGAAAGAGAAAGATGAATAACACATTTCTTAATTATGCCACACAGCTATGTGGTTGCTAAAACATGTGGGTAGAAAAACAGAGAGGCAGAAGGAAAGCGACCATAAGGTGAGAGGAAAGAGAGAGACAGAAGGATGAGAAAAATGAAAAAGCGACAAACAATTCAAAGAAAATGCTTAAGTGCAGTTGGCCTATCTTTAAAAGGAGTGCAAGATGTGGTGATTTTCAAGATTTTGCCGGGCTGAGCCCGGGTGGCGTAGTGGTTGTGCGCGGGACTGCGGCCCACTGGGATGGAGGTTCGATTCCAGCTCCACAGGAGCAAAGGCTGGGCCTCCTACTCCCACCACCTGAGGGCAGTGATGCCCCCCGCCAAAACAAACAAACAAACAAAAAAAAGATTTTGTCATCAGAATAAAGAGAATGGACATACAGTGCTTTCCCCTCTGCATATACAAAAAAAAGATGCTGCCTGCCTGGTTCAGAACTCACTGACACAGTTACAGTGGCACCACTAGGGCTGCCCGTCACCTGTGTAGTTCATAGGGTCACACACCCCTTGTTGGGTGGGCCTACTGGCAGCCTTCCTAAAGCAGCTCGGTGGTCTACCCCTCCCTGTAGCTCCTCTCCTTTCTCGATGCCCAGGTGAAAACCACACCCTGTTCACCTGCTCCCTGACTGGGGGCAGGGAGTTAAGGAGTGACAGGAGATGGAGAGGGAGTATGAGAAATTACCACACTGGGTCACTGGATGACTCCAAAACTGATAATGTCACTGCCTTAGCAGCCCTTCTCACTGCAATTCTAGCCCATCTGACACCACTGTACAAATCCTGGGGTCATTTTGGTGTCACTCTCTGTGATGGTGTCATGGGAGTGGTCTACACACACACACACACACACACACACACACACAAATTTCTGAATAAGAGAATACTCAGAAGACTCAGATTGACGCAGTGCACCTAATGTGCTATAAAAAAAACTTGACCTGCTTTTCATTAGATATGAACAAGAATAAGCATGTCTTTGAGATCATTGTAAACTTGATTATGGTGGGTCCAATCATAGTATAATATGATACTTGGTCAGTTGACCTCCTTCCTCTTGACCAAATGTGAATTTGCTGTACGCCAAAATATTTCTCAAATTGTTCCAGGACAGAAAATTCTCTCACGTTTAAAATATTGATGGTGGCCTTTATTTTCTTGCTCTTCATTTTTATTTATTTATTTATTTATTTATTTATTTATTTATTTATTTATTTATTTATTTATTTTAGGCATCACTGCCCTCAGGTGGTGGGAGTAGGAGGCCCAGCCTTTGCTCCGTGGAGCTGGAATCGAACCTCCAACCCAGTGGGCCACAGTCCCGCGCACAACCACTACGCCACCGGGGCTCAGCCTCTTCATTTATTTTTAATAAATCATTTTATTGGAGGCTCTTACAGCCCTTATAACAATCCTTGCATCAATTGTATCAAGCATATTTATACATATGTTACCATCATCATTTAAAAAACATTTTCTTTTTACTTGAGCCCTTGATATCAGCTCTTCACCCGCCCCCCCAGCCTCCCACCCTTGAGAACCCTTGATAGTTTATATTTTTTTCATGTTTTACACCATCCAGTCTCCCTTCATCCACATTTCCGTTATTCAACAACCCCTGGGGGGGGTATTGTCAAACATTGCAGTTGGTTTCTTCTTTTACTCACTTTTTTCCCCATCTTCCCCCTACTTTCATGGTATCACTGCTCTCAATATTGGTCCTGAGGGGTTTATCTGTCCTGGATTCTGTGTGTCAAGAGCTCTTATCTCTACCAGTGTACAAACTCTGAATCTACTCAGATTTGTAAAATAGAACTGGGGTTATGATAGTGGTGGGAAAGGGAAGCACTTAAGAATTAGAAGAATGCTGTGTGCTTCATCAGTGCTACACTACACGCTGGCTGGCTTGTCTCTTTCTTGTGACCCTTCTGTGAGAGGATGTCCAATTGTCTACAGATGGGCTTTGGGTCTCCATTTCAACCTCCCTTGTTCATATCAAAATGGCTGCTTGTTTGGGGTTTTTTGATGCCTGATACATGATCCCATTAGCACCTTGGGAATCACAGGGGGTGGTGTGCTTTTTTCATGTGGGCTTTGTCACTTCTCTGCTACATGGCTACTTGTCTAACTTCAAGTATTTAAGATCCCGGGTGTATATTGTATGGGCTGTTCTTTTTTTGTTTTTGGTTTTTGGGGCATCACTGCCCTCTGATGGTGGAAGTAGGAGGGCCAGCCTTTGCTCCGTGGAGCTGGAATTGAACCTCCATCCCAGTGGGCCGCAGTCCCGCGCACAACTACTAAGCCACCGGGGCTCAGCCCTTACCGGGTGTATATTGTAGTAGTCAGGCACCATCAGCTTTCTTCACCACATTAGCTTATGTCTTCAGCAATCATGTCAGGAAGGTGAGCATCATCGAATGCCAGGTTATTAAAATAAAGTGTCCTTTCTTTGAGGAAGGACACCAGTAGAGGCCCAATGTCTGTCTACTACCTTAATACTAATAAATATATGTACATAGATCTATATCCCTATCATCATATATTAATATATTTACATGTATACATGCTTATATTTATACCTCTAGAAATGTTTTTTGCCTTCTAGTTCTTTCCTCTATTTCCTTCCAGTCCAATTATCAAGTTCGACCATCGATCAGCTCTCTTTATTTCCTGTGGGCTATATTGCACTTGATCGAACCCCACCAGACATTCTATGCCCTCCTCGCCATCGATTTTAGAGCTCTTGGTGTTCCCTTGTCCCTGGGTTTGTTGGCTCCCTTTCTTCCCGCCACCCCCGCCCCCAACCTCCTCCTCTCCCTTTTCCTCCCGGAACCATAGGTCCGGTTGTTTACTACTCAGCATTGTTTATCCTGCCTATCTTATATAGATAGAAATGAAAAAAAATACCCCACATGAATCTTTATATTATTTTCTTCTTGCTGTTTCACTTTGTTGTCATTTTTATTCTTTTTGTTAGGCTTCCCATTTTATGAAGCACAGGAGGAGTGGATGCAAGAGACAATAGCTGATGTAATGGTTTCCCGGAGATGGGGGGTGGGGGTGGTGGTAGAGCAGGGGAGAGGGAGAGGAATGGGGGAGCACACAATGAATGTAGAAGCGGGGAGGGAACTCTGGAATTGATTGATGAAGTATATGCAACTCATTTGAAAAGTGATTTAACTATGGAAGTGTATATGTGAATATTTTATCAAGAAAATGACTACTAAAAAAACAAATAAAAGAAACCAGAGGTGACCAATGGCTATCATGAATGAATGAGTTTTTCCCTTGGGGACATAGTCTATGTTAGTAGTTGTGGAACAATTTGGTAAAGGTTATGCAAAAATGGTTGCCTAACAAAGTGTAATCAATGGCACTGAATTACACATGTATCAGTTGTTGAATTGGAGAAAGTTTTGCTGTGTATATTTTTGCCACAATTAAAAAATATACATCTAATTATAGTAATAATGAGTACAAGGAAGAAGAAATGTACCAAAATTGATTGTGGTACAGAAAGAAGAAAATACTCTAAAGTTGATTGTGGTATTGGTTGTTGTACACGTCTTCTTGATATAACTGAACTATTGAATTGTATGATATGTGGAAGAAGTGCCAATAAAACTGCAAAATAAATGGATAAGTTACCATGTCTTCTATATCCAAGTTTATTTTGCCTTTGTCTAAGGGCGTTCCAGAGTTTAAGGCGTGAGATAAGAATTGAAGTCATCATGACATTTTTTACTAATATCTATAATGAAATGAACTCAGTCCCTACTACTCAGTCCCTGTTATCAAGCTGATCCTGACTCACAGCAACCCTATGTAAGGTTTCTGAGAGTATGCCTCTTAATAGGAATGGGCAACCTCATCGTTCATGTGTGGAACGGCTGGTGGATTTGAACCACCAACCTTACAGAGAGTAGCCCAATGCCTAACCCACAGCACCAGCAGGGCGCCTTTACTCTTCCACTACTGGCCTATAACACTTACTTTATAAAATTTTGAAAGCTTGTCATTTTTATTTAGAGTCCTAAGCAAAAATATCTTACAGCTGTACAATGTAAAAGTATCACCAAACAAAGAAAATTTAGCCTAACAAGAAATAAGGTAAGTCATTTTATATAGTGTAATGCTTATACCTCTTGAAAAACAAGAAGAAATAAGGCAATCCATCCAATATTTAAGGTTTTGTGTGTTGAGCATGTGTAGAAAGATCTGTATAAAATAAAAACTCAACTAAACTGACTGCTTTCGAGTAAATTCTGATCTGTAGGACCCTATAACAGGGCAGACGTGCCCACATGGGTTCCTGAAACTGTCAATCTTTACAGGAGTAGAAAGTCTCATCTTTTTCCTGTGGAGTAGCTGTTGGTTTTGAATTGCTGATCTTGGGGTTAGCTGACCCACAAATAAGCCATATAGTCCCAAATAATTAATTATTTGGGGGGGGGGGTAATGAAGAATTCCCATGAATAAAAAAAACTGGAAATATTTCAAATACCCACCATTTTGAAAAGTACAGCAGACTCTTGATTAGTCATTTCTTGGTTATCCAATCTTCTGGATTTTCCCAGGTGATGTCACAGCAAAAGAGTAGAGGGGAGAAAAAGGTACATGTGACATGTATACATTTCAGGCTCTTCATGTATATTATTGGCATATTAAAATGATACTTTGGTATGCTTTAAATACCAAGTTACTGTAGATGCTGAAGCCCCTCAAAAGTTTTATTCTATCTGGAATAGCATGAGTTAAAAACAAAATGTATAAACAATTGGACTTCTCCTTTAATAAGTTATATGATGTTAAGAATATGCAGAGAAATCGAAGTACACATTTGTAAGCAGATGCTTTATCAACTTTTTCTCTACATGTAATGATAATTATAAAGTTCATGGGAATATTTAGATATTACTACTATTAAATCAATAAATTTAGCAAGGTAATGAGAAACAGAAAAATACACAGAAACTCAAAGGTTTTATTAACATTTCTTATACCAGTCTTTAATTTTGTTTTAAAATGTGAGCTATGTTTGAATCTATCAGAATGTCTGACACACAAGAAAATGAGTGCCACCTAAACAAGCATTTTAGGGGCTGGGTGACAGTTTATTAAGCCCAAAGAAGCAGTTTTTAAATATGTTTCATCACTATTCTGAGTATTACTTTAAAGGAAAAACATTTATTTAATTTTGTTCCATGATTTTACTTTTAAATTTCAATTTAGTTTTATAATCAAAGCACTACTTTAAAAGGGGGATTTATTTAAAGGGGAAAATCTTACATACTTTTCCCCCTTAAACTCAAGCAAGAGCAGTTGGCTGTGTTCTTTATGATTAAATGTATTATAGCAGAAATATCACATTTATCACAAATATTGGGCTCTAAATTCCTGTCATTTCCTCTTCCACTATAATGTCTGTGAAACTGGAAACTATCTTATAAAAAATATCCCTCCCTCCCTATCACTTAAGGGCTGCTGGTAGGTTGGTAGTCTTATAATTAATTGATGATATTTTAGAGTTGAATAAACATGTTTTTAAATGGTGATGATACTCCCAAATAATGCGCCTCAAAAAAATCTGCCCATTACCCCCCCCACCATCCAAATGAAGTTATAATGGTAATTAAGGTTCAAAAGTCTTTCATTGAGATGATTATAGTTAAGTAAACGTTACTCCACTCTAACTTTTTAGATCTGAATCATGGATTTTAAACAACAATGATATCAGAAACGAGGCTTATTTCTTCTTTCAAAGAAATCCTAACATACAAATGTTAAATGCTATGGCTCATCTTTGATGTCAAATATATGAAAAAAGAAACTAGATTTATCAGAGGGTACAAAATAAAAAACATGATTTGCTTCAAAAAGAGAAAGAATGTGGAAAAGTAGAGTTTATAAAATTACAGCACAATTTATAAAACATTTGAAAATTGTATTCAAACAGTGATAAACACACTGTCAATCTGGGAGTCTCTGATCTTTTGGTTGCCCATAACTAGGAAGCAGAATTCTCTCCACTTGCCAAATATGGTTATTTTTGATCGATCATAAGGATCAACCTACAACTCCCTCTTAAGAAGACAATGGAAAAGTGGGTGAGGGGTGACGGAGGACAATGTTAAGATATGAAAATAATAATCTCAAGGGTTCATGAGGGAGGGTGGGCGGGGGAAGGAGGGGAAAGAAATGGAGAACTGATACCAGGGGCGCAAGTGGGAAAAGAATACTTGGAAAATGATGATGGCTTCCCCCTACTATCAAGATCTCAATTCTATCTTACAAATCTGATAAGTCCAGAACATGCACACTGCTATAGATAAAAGAGCACACAACACACGGAATCCAGGACAGATAAACCACTCAGGGCCAACAATGAGAGTAGAGATACCAGGAGGTTTAGGGGAGGATGGGGGAATTGATCACAAGGATCAACTAGAACCTCATCCCAGGGGGATGAATAAAAGAAAAGCGGGTGAAGGGTAATGGAGGGTGATGTAAGACATGAAAATAATAATCTATAACTTATCAAGGGTTTGTGAGGGAGGGAGGGGGAAGAATTGGGGAGCTGTTATCGGGGGCTCAAGTGGGAAGAGAATTCTTTGAAAATGATAATGGCGGCGTATATGTACAAATGTGCTTGACACACTGGATGAATGTATGGATTGTGATAAGATATGTAAGAGCCCCCAATAAAAGTGTTTAATTTAAAAAATGGTTCTTTTTGGAGCTTTAATTTGCAGGGCTTTTTTGTTTTTAAAGCAAGATAGTGTTGGTGATTTTTAAATATTCTTGCTAATTTTATTTTTAAAAGATACAAGCGAAAAAAAAAGATATAAGCAAAATCCAAAAGTGTACTGGAAATTTATTAATGACCCACTTTAGTAGGATGTTATTTTTAATAAATAAACTTAGCAGCTCCTGGATTGTATTGTATGCACATTTAAAACTCATATGAAACGAAAGACTTTTCGATATCCTATGTGTTCAATGGCAAATCTGACCACAACAGATCACTGCTGAAAATCACCTCAAATAAAATGATACTGCTGTCCTTATACAAAAATCACTCTGAGGTCTACATCATTATGAAAAGTGTAAACACTAAGGCATAAATGTCAACATTCTGGCACGATAATATGGAAGACATTGCAATTTAGGGCAAGGTATTTTTAACCCAATAGACTTGTAAACCTATACTTGGCATATGAAGTTCTGGCCTGCCGTGCCAGGTCATCTGTTACAGATGCTTACGGAGAAGAGTGGGTGGGAGTGAAAAAAACACCATCACATCGAGTGCAGACGATGTCTCCACAAATAGATAGCTCTACTCTTGAACGATGAACTCTCTTCAAGGGAAGGATTAAAATATTAAGTCTGTGGGGTTTTTTAAATGTAGACCATTATGCCTTTGAAGCTGGGAAAGGATTACTTTGTATGCTTTGTGCTAAGCTTAAGGTCTCTCTCTACCACAACAGAGTGGAGCACAAGATGAAGCAGGAGGTAAGAACTTCTTTGAATAGTATGTCCCTCATACTTGAAAGTTTTTGTTAATATGCTTTCATTTAGAGATGGGTCACTTTGAAAATACAGTGTATAAGTCTGTTAATAAAGTATGTGTGGCTACATGAAAATTTAGTTGCTTTAAAGCAAGCTGTACTGAATACAAGCTCCTTTAAAAGACCCACTTGGTTTCTTTGTCCAAGAGGAGAAAAAACAAAAAAGATTCCATATCCTCAAAAGTTATGTTTCTTGCTTTAATTATGATAGTTGGAGAAACATCCACATCACAGCGTACTACAGGAAGTAATGCTATTTTACAGGATCAGTTATGTGCTAGTTACATAAGAAAAGGTCTGAGTTGTACTTTTCCAGCAACCTATAATACTTGCCCTAACCTTGAGTGTTTGTTTGTTTGTTTTTAAACAGTCCCTATCTGAAAATAATGATGGAGTGAGGATAAAGAAGTTAACACTTCCATATACAGACAAACAAACTACAACGTTCAAGGATTTCCAGCCAGTGTTAAGGTGGAGGCCAAAACACAAGCCTGGAAAGTGAAACGTTCTTGATACACACTTGAAACAAAAATGAAACTGAACAGCATAAGGTGGGAGGGGAAGCTGAAGGCAGAAAGGAAAAACACTTCACAGGTTAGTTATTTTAAACGTGGCAATTTATGCTAATTTTCTTACATAATCCAACTTCTCTGTTAGAAGTTTATGGATACTTAAGAAAATAATGGATCTCGGAGCTGGAAAATTTCAGAATGCTGTCTATCTGCCATCAGCTGTTCTTCTGCTCTGCCTCTAGCATCTAGTAGCATTTTTCAAAAATGAGGAAACCCGGGCGCAAGGAGATTGAAAACGTGTGATGATTGCAGCACTTGGCAGTCTTTGGTGCTTGCTCTTCGGGGCACAGCAGCATTGATGGTCCAGCAATATCTGGAGGGCTAGGGGCGGGGGTGGGGGGCGGTTGCAGGCTGCCAATAAAAACCAAGCAAAATGCTTTAAGACCGGGTCAGTCGGGATTATCTAAATTTTCCTTATTTAGAGAAAATAAAAATAGGTAAGAAACGGTCAAATCTAATGATCTAAATCTGACTTAGTCATAAACGTAGCTCTAGGCTTTTACTTTGAGCCTGAGTTTTCAACATACATTGTTTCAAATCTTACCAGACATAATTCATCCTTTGATCATAATCCTATGCCATGATAACTTGGTTATAACTCACAGATACAAAACAAAATGTAACCATCTTCATTAGTAAGCAGCAATAAACTGTTCCCAATTCCAGGGACACAAAGCTCCTGGCTGTCAAACAAAAAGCTGAGTACCCAGCACTGAATGAACAACAAAGTGGAATCTTACAGGTTTTCCCCCCTCCTCTTGTAAAGAGAGTTGTAAAGAGATTTCTTCTTTTTTTCCTTTCACATCAGCATGTCAATGATGAAGTACTTAAAATGAGATGCCAATATAACATCTAATTGCTAGTTCTTAAGCCACAGGCACCCCGAAGTTTTAGACAGTATTTGAAAACTAAAAAAAGAAGACAGCTTTCCACGACACCGGCTCAAGCCACTTTTGTTTCCTAAATTTGTATTTTTAAGTGCCAGAATTTTCAACAAGGTACTCAATTAAATACCAATTGTAGAGTCATAAAGTTAAACAAGAGAAATGGATTTGTTTAGACGGACCGTGTATACTCACCCAAAGGTGCCGGGGCAGCTACAGGACGGAAAGAAAATTCTTCCTGTCTGAGAAGGACTAATATAGTACAAGGTGCAACTGAGGGGCGGTTCCAAGAGCCTTGACTAGCCCAATGCAAAACCAGTCTTGTGACGCCTGGCCACACACAGGGCTTTATTATGCTCTGGACCTGCTAGTTAGGAGCTAGTGAGGCACCAGTCTAAGAACATGACCAGCTGAAATAACTTATTTTGAGGCTTATCAGTAGAGTGCTGGGAACATGATCTGCAAAAAAATAAAACAAAACAAAAGGGCACAGACATGTATAAAACTCTTTCCTCAAGGGCTCTTTTGGTTTGGGAGGGTATTTTTCATTTTATTTCGATGAAAAGCCAAACATTGCTCACATATGACAAGTGAACAAAAACATGGTGCATATGTATCGCCAATGGATGCTAATGTAACACAGGGGATTTAAAGGGATTTTTACAAGTTTCTCCATACTTTCCAGAGCTGAATATAAATTCTAATGGAACTATGCATGGTTTTTAACTATGAAATCTTGAACAAACAACTAATCTTTAACTCAATTTTCTTTCTTTTGAGATGCAAGGGCAAAGGGCTGTGAACACAGACATATATTTTAAGAGCACTAGCTTTGCTTTTAACCGAGGCGTCAGCATTCTGCAGCAAGCTAATGGCAAGTGTCAGGACGGGGCAGATAAGTTAGGCTCTAAGCAATGGGAAGCTTTATCAGCACGGACATGACCAACTATGTTTATGTAAATACGTTTCTATAACAACCTCTCTCTACTGAACAGAAGTCTAACCCAGGCAACATTTGTAAAGTAGTATTTTCTAAAATAAAATAATAAAAATTGCTTGAAAATAAGAAGGCCACTAACAAGTTGACTTGGCACCTGTCAAATGTGAGGAAAAATTAGCACTGCTATTTTATTTTGATAAGGTTAGAAGATCCATAATGAGACATTTTTCCAAGAAGAACACTTTAAATTCTAGGAAGTTCAAGGACATCTAGGTGCTCCTTTCTGAAACAGATGCATGGAAGTGCAATCATGCTATCCTGGAATAGATGCACATAGTCAGGAAAGGTATGGATTCAAAAGATTTCACTGAAAGGATCGCTCCAGATGAATGACTGTTAACAATAAAGAGTACGACGAGTTTTGGTTTTAGAACCTTTCTTGGAGGGCCAGAGTTGGAGTGGACTCTCCTGCAACAGATTTGTTTTTTAAAACTTTTTATTGAGTAAAGTTATTTTGTTATGTACACAGTACCAGCGGCGGTTGTTTACCCACTCTGATACATGTAATTGGTTTCAGTGAATTTCACCCACTTAAACTATTGACTTGGCAGATGTCTTTTTTATATTTTTACAGCAATGTGGCAGTTGACTTCTTCAAAAGATGACGCTACATCATCCCATGGAGCAGTCCTCCTCTGTCCTGTGGTCTCGCAGTAAGTGGGAACAGACCCAGTGCTACACAACAATACTTTTTTTTTAATCTTTTTATTGGGGCTCATACAACTGTTATCACAATCAATACATACATCTACTGCATGGAAAGCACTTTGTACATTTGTTGCCATCATCATTCTCAAAACGCTTTCTTTCTACTTAAGCTCTTCATACTCGTAACAATGCTTTGTATTGGAAGGTGTCTGCAGATTTCTCTCTCCCTGAGTGGCTTGGTAAACTCAAACCACCAGCCTTTTCGATGAGCAGCTAAGCAATTGAACCATGACACTGCTACAGCGCTCTGAAATGATTACTCTTTGTGCTAACATTCATTGTGCTCTTTATCATATCCTAGATACTTCTGAAATCTTTGACGTGCATCATCATGTAATAATTATGAAAATCCTACAAGGTATAGGCTATTATTATCCTCCTTTTGTAGGGGAGTAAAATTAAGGCTTATAGTTACTAAGTGGGAGAAATGGATTCAGATTCAGTTTTCTGACTCTTCAATCCATTATTGTAAACCACCAAGCAAGACCTCGCCTGAAGATTAGTACTTTATGAACATTTAGCTAACTACTACTGAGTGAAACTAAAGAATCCTAGTAGCCCTGTGGATTAGGTATTGGATTGCTAATTACAAGGTAAGCAATTCAAAACCATTAGAAAAACTGGACATCACCTTACAGAAGGGGCTCCGGGAGGAGACGAACTAGTCAGGGTGTAGTACAGCATCAATGAAACATACAACTTTCTTCTAGCTCTTTTTAAAAAAAAGATCACTTTATTGGGGGCTAATACAGCTCTAATCATAATATATATACATATTTTGTCAGTATTTACATAGTTTTTTGGGGGGGTTGTACAACTCTTCACAATCCATACATCCATCCATTGTGTGAAGCACATTTGTACATTTGTTGCCCTCATTCTAGTTTGTTAATGCTCCCCCACTCCACCCCCACTATCATGACCCCAATTCTACCTTACAAATCTGTCTAGGTCAAGCATGTACACTGGTACAGATCAGAGCTGGAAACACAGGGAACCCTGGGCAGATAAACCCATCAGGACCAATATTGAGAGTAGCCGTACCAGGAGGGGAAGGGGTGGGGGGAGGACAATCACAATGATCTACTATAACCCCCACCCAGGGGGATGGAGAACAGAAAAGTGGGTGAAAGGAGACATCAGACAATGTAAGACATGAAAAAATATATGAATTATCAAGGATTCATGAGGGAGGGAGGAGAAAAATGAGCAAATTACCAAGGACTCAATTAGAAAGAAAATCTTTGAGAACAATGATGGCAACAAATGTACAAATGTGCTTGACACAATGGATGGATGCATGGATTGTGATAAAAGTTATACAAACCAAAAAAAAAAAAAGTTATACAAACCCCCAGTAAGATGATTAAAAAAAAACTCATCCATCAGATCCTATCAAGATTTATAGTTTTGGGGCTAAGCCCCGGTGGCGTAGTGGTTGTGCGTGGGACTGCGGCCCACTGGGATGGAGGTTCAATTCCAGCAGTGGGGCCGGGCCTCCTACTTCCACCACCGGAGAGCAGTGATGCCCCCCTCCCCCCAAAAAAGATTTATAGTTTCAGAAACCCTATATAATGTTGCTATGAGTTGTAATCAATTCAGTGGCCAGAGTTGTTGTTGTTGTTTTTTTGATACTAAGTGAAAAAAATTTAAAAGAGCTTATATACAGCAAAAATCCAATGTGAGTGGGGGCAGGTGTGGTGGTGGTGCTATCTTTTTAAGTATAGGAAAATCTGAATCAAAATCACAACACAATTATCAGTAATAGAATTTAGAGGTTATTGCTTTTTACTTTCGCAATTTTTTAAATGAGCTTCTTGGGTAATAAAAATTGCTGATTGAACAAACTACAGTAGTAGTATCTTGACAAGTCCATAATCAAGCAGAAAAAAAAAGTTAGCAACAATTAGACAAGCAGAACCAGTCACTGTCATGTAAATGGATTTCGTTTCTGCTTTGAAAGTAGAAAAGCAATGCTTACTCTACTCTAAGACAAAAGAAAAACTTCATAGCATGAAAGGAAAGTTGGCAAGTGCCTTATCAAGATATGTAGTTTGGTCTCTAAGGTAAGAGATGGTTTTGTCTCAGCTGGAGGTTATAGGGAAAGAAAATCAGAGATGAATGATAACAGGGAAGGAAAAAAAAGCACTGCTTCCTGCCAGCAAATCCACCAAACCCACTGCAGTCAAGTCCATCCCAGTTCACTGCGACCCTAAATAGTTTCCCGGTTTCTATAAATCTTTACAAAAGCCTATCACTGTCCAGTGGAGTGGCTGGTAGATTTGCACCACTGACTGATGTTAGCAGTCCAATGCTTACCCAATGCTTCCTTTGAAAGTCACCCAGTAAGTGTGAGTGTGTGCAGGTGGAGGGTGGCTGTAGGGATTGTCTGTGAAAGTGGCCTTCAAGTAGGGGCTCACAACACTTTTGTATTCCACTTATCAGCACCCCAGAAGAATGATAATCCTTTATATACATTCTAGCTTAATCAGCATAATATTATGGGAAGGAAAATGGTTCCCTTTTTATATAGAGATAGATAACGATTGTGATATCCAGAGAAGTTAAAGTTACTAATTACTTATATGACCTTGTGTAAGAGTCAGAATACTGATGCCTTCTCTCTCTCTCTCTCTCTCTCTCTCTCTCGTACTTTGCTCCCGTAAGTAACAGCAATTGTAAATGAATGGGCTAGAGACATGTACAAATATGAATGCTTACAAACTGTCATCAAAAAGGCACAAAGGACACGGTAAAGCACCACAAACGATGAATGGAAATGTTGTTTTAAAGAGCTTCAGGATACCTTTGGAGAAGGACTAGAGAGGGTCTAGAAGTGAGAAGCAGCATGGACTTTAAGTTTCTCACGGTGATTAAGCACATGGCTGCAGCTCTACTTAGAAAGCTCACATCCATGGAAAATCCCTGGGACGCAGAGCTACTCTGAAAACCAGAGTCATCATAGTTGGAATCAGTACAAGGCAATTGGCTTTTCTGATCATTTCCCAGAAATCAGAAAATTTTCTCAGAAAATCCACTTAAACAGCAGACATGTATTGAGGGCTTCATTTGGCTTTTTAATTAATAGTTGTATATTCTCAGAGAGAGAAATGGATAGCAGCCATCTTGGTTTGTTTGGTAAGTTTTCTTATAAGACAAATTTCACTGTAAAAAAAAAATTGCTAATGGAACTCAATCTGACAGAATTTCAGGGTTGGTGTCACCAGAGAAGCAATTTGTGGTGTCACACCCTCCTCCATGCACCTTACATCTGTATCAAACCACAGAGAATCCATAGTAATGTTTTGTATCAATTTTCATGATAGACTAATATGTGACACATACAGTTGTCAATGGCTTAAATGTAATATTTCTTAGAATATGTGAAGAATAAAAAATGTTTTGTAAAATCTTTCTACATTGAAATACATTATTAGTTAAGGGGCTGAGCCCCGGTGGCGTAGTAGTTGTGCGCGGGACTGCGGCCCACTGGGATGGAGGTTCGATTCCAGCTCCACGAAGCAAAGGCTGGGCCTCCTACTCCCACCACCTGAGGGCAGTGATGCCCCTCCCCCCCCAAAAAAAAAAAAGTTAAAAAAGAAAGATATAATTAGTTTCAGCATTAGTAGCACTTTGTAACTAGTAGTTACAAAGAAGTCTTTCAAAGAAATTTTCCTTTTTTTCCTTTAATTACTACTTAATCCTCCCCAGAGTTATGAACATACGTTCACAAACACTAACGATGATAGCATCATGGCAAAAACACCGGAATGTGGACAAAACCAGACATTAGAAAAAGGACAGACAACAGCAAAACAAGCGTACAATCTCATACCGTGTGCAAAGGGAACCCAGAGATTTGAACCATGCTTGTAGTTAGCGAGCGACAGCTTTTTACCAGGGTGCGTGAGAAAGTTCAAACGTAAACTAGCATGCGGTTTAGCCATCGAAGTATATGGAAACATGTAAGCTAAGCTGGACTTACCAAAAAATATTTTTGTTGTCCTAAGTAAGTAGAGGTGTATTTTAATAATAAAACGCTTCTTTTGGAGCATTGCACAAAAACTGTAGACAATCATTTTGGTGTTACTCCCACAGACGATGTCACCCGTGTGGTCTCCCCCTCCCTCCCACTCTCCCTAATGACAGCACTGAGGTGGATTTCCTTCATCACAAATCGCTAATCCATTCCTGATCCAAGTTGAAACCTAAACTCACAGGAAGGCCATTGGGGAGGTTAGAAATGTCTCTGGGGGCTTCTAAGGCCATAACTCTTCATGAGAGTAGAAAGTCTTATCTTTCTCTGCAGCTAGCACCACAACTGGCTGCCACTGCGCCACCAGGGCTCCTCGTTAATAAGCTGGATAAATTTTCATTTCTAAAGATACCTCCGAATGGAGGAGCAGACTACATCTTGTGACCTGATATCAGTTTGATCTCAAATTTTTTTTTTTAAAAAGGAGGACAGGGTTCAACAATCATGCTAAGATTAGTCAATATTTTATCTTCTAGTTCTCCAACCTTCTCTCTCTTTTAAAATCGCTTTATTGGCATACACTTCACATACCATATAATCTAATCATTTAATCAGCTTAACATTTGTGCAATCACTGGCCATCAATATCAGAACACTTTCTTCCTGTACTCATTATTGTTGACTTTCCATTTCCTCCTATCCCCACCTGCCATGTTCCTAGCTAGTTACCATTTCTAGACTAGATTTCCTTTATAGAAAAGCACATAAAACTTGAACAGAAAGCAAGTAACGAAGAAGAAAAACTTCAACAGAAATGACTGGACAAACTTTAGAAAATGCTCAATTACAAAGAGCAAAAATTTTTAAAAACTAAAACTAAAAAATGGATCAAAAGGGATCTCAAATGGTAAATTATTACTCCTTTTTCACCTAACTGCATCTACCATAATTGACTTTACAATGTTCTCTATCTGACAGCAAGGCTAATCACATCCCTCAACTATGGCCAGAGGGTATTCACTGAAGCTTTAATTCATTTAGGGATCCTGCAAAGGGATTTTGGGCTTCCACTGTCATCCATAGCCTTCTGTCACAATTTAAGCTCTGATACCATTTGCAATCTGTGGCTCATACAGGCTGGTGTGCTTCTGTTACGTGGACTTAGTTGACACCTCACTTAGAAAACTGCTTGTTTGAAGACAAACCTTTAAGATTCCAGATGCTATTCTTTCTGATAGCCAGGCACCATCTGCTTTCTTTACCACACTTTGCTATGACACTCCTAACTTCAGTAATCTCTTACAGAGGGGGAATATGGAGCAGGATCATGTCATAAGAACCAATTGTTTTAGATTGGTGCAAATTAAGTGAGAATCCCTAATCCATTCATACACCTACAATTGTTTCTAGTTCACTTTAAAGACATCATTATCATTTTATGATATAAATAGCTCGTTAAAGGCAGGACACCTGCTCACTCCCTGGGAAGCATTGCAGCTGACAAGCCACATGGAGCCATGCAGTGCCCTGAGCTGGAGGAACCACGTAGAGACGCCTACCAACGCCCAGCTCCTTATACCACTTTTTTTTTGTGGGCCTCATTGCCTCTGGTGATCGTGGGAGCTACCCAGTGCCCTTCCCTAGAGACGCCGCTGGATTTGAACCGCCAAGCCCACGGGCTGCAGTTCCGCACTCAACCACTTACGCCACCACTTTTCAACTATTGGATTGTGCTCTTGCTGCATTTGGAGTCATTGAATGTGTTTCATGAATCTGAAAAGGACTTTATAGATTGGTAGCAGACATAATGACTAATATCAGACTTATGGACTTGATCTGAGCTGGGCTATTTCCTCAGTATTCAATTGCTGTTGTATATAAAGCTCTTTTTAAAATTTTTGTTCTTTCTTAAACACATAGGAGTGTCTATGAATTTGTTTCTCTAGTCCACCCAGACTAACACAAATTGACTGATACCCAAGAAAATTATTCCAAAAAGAAAAAAACAATGACACTAAGGATGATAAAAGCCTCTTTACACCAACTCTTGCAAAACTTCCTGCTAGTTGCTACATGATGTAACAAGGTGATTTCTTCATGTAAATCATCAATTTATCATCATCAAACCACCAGACTTCTATTAAAACCTTCCAGAAGATGACAAAGGAGCCCTGGTGGTGGAATGGGGCTGCTAACCGAAAGATTTGAAACTACCAGCCTTTAGAATCAACTAAATGGTAGTGAGAGAATTAAGAAGGCAACCATCAACTAACTTCAATATGGTGATGCTTCAAAATCGAATTGAGACAAGTCGTTAAAAATGCTTCTTGGAATAAGAGGTAAAATTTTAAAATGAGCATAGGGCTAGCTGAAACAATCAATTATATTTTTGGAACAGAAAAAGAACAGGAAGACTTTCTGGTAGGTCTTTCTCTTTTAAAACTGTTTTTAAATAAAATCATTTTACAAATCTTTTGTAGCAAGCTGACTAGTTGACTTTTGGTGAACTGGACAGTGACATTTATGAATTTACAGGCCTGTGACAATTGAGTGTAATGTGCATGATTCTAATCTCCATGCAGTTCTTTAAAACTTTAGGGAGTGGGTGAAATCTGATATTGAAGCAATTTAATGTTCAGAAACAGGAATACATTTCTTAAATGCAGTCTAGATTGTGTTTGCATTCTCATTTAAATCATCAACTTTTGTACTTTAATCTTCTTTAGAGGAAATAACATTTATGCTGTAATAGGAAGGTCACATTCAAGGACATAGAAAGTGAACCACTATCATGAATAAAGGGAGCTGTTCCTTGCTCTCCTTTCACACGCGCTATGTTCTGACCTATCAATATGCTCAGCACTGAAGCTGTTGTTTCCATTTTATTACAGCTGGATCTTTGTGCCTGAAATGGAAGATGAAAAACTTTCCTGTTTTAATTTTGGACTCCTTCCACATTTCACAGTTGACATTCTGTCTGGTGGAAAGAAACTATTGTTTAGAATTTCTGTTTGCTTTGGGTTATATTGAAATTGGTAAAGGGTTATGCAAATCAAGGTTTTGTTTTATTATTGGTGCATCATACCCAGCACATCTAAATGAAGGTTAAAGTTAGACTGAATTTACTAACCCCCCTATTTCTGTGCCAGGTAGCTCATTTATTTTTAAAAAATTATTTTGAGGCTGAGTCCCGGGGGTGTAGTGGTTGAGTGCGGGACTGCGGCCCACTGGTTTGGTGGCTCAAATCCAGCAGCAGCTCTCCAGGAGCAACACTGGGCCTTCCACTCCACCAGAGGGCAGTGATGCCCAAAAAATTAACTTGAAACAGATTCAAGTTCATAAATTAATAACAATAAATAATTATTTGAAAATTTTATTTGAAATCTTACTGCGAATCAGGGGATGATGACTTGAGTTTTAAAAGCAGTTCAATAGATACCCTACAGTACAGTTCTCTCATTTCCTCAAATATAAACAACAAACCAGGAACTTAACCATTAAATTCAACATCGACCAGAAAAAAAAGCCAGAGAATGGCTTTTATGGCCTGATTCTATCCTAGTGAGCTCTTTTAAACACTCAAAAGGCACATGGCTTCTTGCTAGGCAAATTGTCCTTACAAATCTGGCTAGATGAGAGGATATACACTGATACAGATAAGAACTGGAAACACAGGGAATCCAGGACAGATGATCCCTCAGGACCAGTGGTGAAAGGGGAGATACCAGGAGGGTGGAAGAAAGGTGGGGTAGAAAGGGGGAACCGATTATAAGGATTTACATATAACCTCTTCTCTGGGGATGGACAACAGAAAAGTGGGTAAAGGGAGATGTTGGACAGTGTAAGATAAGACAAAATAATAATAATTCATAAATTATCAAGGGTTCTTGAGGGAGGAGGGAGCAGGGAGGGAGGAGAAAAATGAGCTCATATTAAGGACTCAAGTAGAAAGCAAATGTTTTGAAACTAATGATGGCAACAAATGTACAAATGTGCTTGACATAAGGGATGGATGTATTGATTGTGATAAGAGTTGTACAAACCACCAATAAAACCATTTAAAAATAAATAAATAAAATGACTTTAAAAAAAGACAATTAAATTCTCCATCCACTCTAACAATAGACAGATTGTGCCAATGAAGAAGAAGCCATGTGTAAACTAAATTCCAGTAAAACATCCATGAGAAACCACCCAACACCCTTGAGAAAGCACAAATCAGAAAATCGGAGAGCAACACATGTTGGAGGGGATGTGGCCAGATAGGAACTCTCCTCCACTGCTAGTGGTTGTGTAGATAAGTGCAGCCTCTGGGGAAAGCAATCTGATGAGCAACCCTATAACCTAGCTATTCCTCTAATAGGCATTTATCCAGAAGAGGTAAGAAATAGACCATGACCAGTCATCTGCGCTCTAATGTTTACTGTGGCACAACTCAGAACAAAGAATTTGAAAAATCTAAATTTCCATACATAAACGAGTGAGTGGAGTAGGAAACTCTGCACATACATACAATGGAGTACTATACATCACTAAAAAGCACTGATGATCACATGAAGCATGTCGTTACATGGGAAGAGTTGGAAGAAATGCTGAGTGAAGTTAGCCAATCACAAAAGGGCAAGTACAACATGCGTCCACTGAGGTAAGTATAATCAGCGGAGTAGCTGTAGAAGAAAAGCCACTTATCTCACACTATAGGGGTTGAGGTATAGGTATAGGTAGTCAAGTAGGGAATGGACCAAACTTAAGGATATACATGTTGTCCCAACACAAAGAAGGGAAGGGGGGGGAGTGAGTGGAGAAAAAGGGGGAGGGGGGTAATGGGGAGACGATGGCACTGGGGAGCAGGGTACTAACCCACCAACCAGGGGGAGAGTATTGGCTATATCTCCACAGAGTTGGGAGTGTGCATGCAGACTCCACCACCCATGGCCTAACAAACCTTGAGGGCAATGTAACCACATGGAGCAACTCATGAACAAAGTGGGCTATCGGCTGGTCCCAATCAGAGCCAAACTGACACACACACTCCATCCTGAAGTATGTGCTACAGGGGGCAACACTAAACCTACAGGTTGGGGCGAGGGGTCTGCATGACACACCCACATGGAAACAAACCAAGAAGGAAGAAAAGAGAGTGAGGGCCTAGACACCATAATGATAGACCAAACCTGAAGGATGACATCCCTGCTAAGGCACAGAGAGGGCTACAGAGCCAACAAGAGCTCGAGACATGATGTCCCCACACTGGAGCACATGACAGAGGACAATACTGGGAACACACGGCAGGGAGTAAGTCCAGTCTGAACCCCCCAGTGGGGCAAATCAAGAAGAAAACCTAACAGGAGCAAAACAACGCCACAAAGTTCCTGAGGAGCCTCCCAATAGATTTCAAGCTAGGAGGGGAAGCTCCCAAATTTCCCCCAGGACCAGTGGGGAGATAGTCATAAAGGTCAGCAGACAGATGTGGATTTTCTGGTTTTGTTTTTCTAGTTATTATTATTATTATTTCTTTTTTCTCTTTTACTCAATCTTTTTGTTTTGTCTATGTTATTGTTGGTTTTGCCTACATGATGTTGGTTTTGCCAACCTTTATCAGACAGGCTGGGAAACAAGCTCAAGGAGAAAGCAGCAGACCTACAGTTCCCAGGGACTTGGCGGGAAGAGGAGTTGGGGGAAGGGAGTAGTGAGCAAACACCACCACAGACAGGGGAACAACTAGGGAATTAAAATCAACAACGAAGAGGATGTCAAGATCCTAGGGGTACTGGAAGAATTATTGAGGTACAGCTCTGGAGAAATAGCTGAGAGGAATTACTAAGAGGTAGAAGAAGGGCGAGCATGATGGTAGGGCAGGAGGAAGGTAAAAGGAAGCAAAGGAAAGATCTAGGAAGCAAAACTATGGATAGAGGTATAAACATAGGTGTGTATATATATAAATACATTAATTCATAAAAAGAGGTATTCTTCTCTTGTAGTGTAGTGGTTACTGGTTAGACTGCTAATCACAAGGTGAACTGTTCAAAAATAGAGGTATTGGCCTATGTACATATATTTATATAGCACGACACTGAAGTAGTGGACGGACTTTGGGCCTCTGCTTAAACCCTGCCTCAACACAAGAAAACTTTGCTTCAACAACTGGGCTTTCTGTGATTCTCACCTTCCCAGCACGATAGCTGAAGACAAAATGGGTATACAAGCAATTGTGGTGAAGAAGAGTGATGGTGTCCAGCTATCAAAAGATAGTGTCGGGCTGAGCCCTGGTGGCTTAGTGGTTGTGCGCGGGACTGCGGCCCACTGGGTCGGAGGTTCAAATCCAGCAGCAAGGCTGGACCTCCTACTCCCACCACCAGAGGGCAATGATGCCCCAAAAACAAAAACAAAAAAAAAAAAGATAGTGTCTGGGGTCAAAAAGACTTTAAAATTAAATAAGCAGTCATTTAGCAGAGAAGCAGTAAGCCCACATGGAAGAAGTACACCAGGCTCTGTGATCATGACGTGTTGGGTAACAGACATCAGAACATCCAAAACAAACAAACAAAAACCCTATTGTTGAGAAGAGGAGAGGTCAGAGTAGAAACCCCAAACCTATCTGTGGACAATGGGGCATCCCCCCACAGAAGGATCATAAGGAACAGCACCATAAAACACACAACATTCCTTTGGTTCCTTGAGGCTTCCTCACCCCCCACTATCATGACTCCAGTCCTGTCTTTCATTTCAGAATAGGGGGAAGGTGGGCTGGGGAGGAAGGGAGAATTGATTACAATGATCCATACACAACCACATACACACCCCCCAGGGGGACAGTGGTTGGTGCAATATATAAAAATAATAATAACTTGTCATTTATCAAGGGGCCATGAGGGTGGAAAGGGGGAGGGAGGGAGAAAAGGGGAGCTGATACCAAGGGATCAAATAGGAAGTAAATGTTCATAATATAATGATGGCAACATATGTACAGATATGCTTGATATAATTGATGTATGGATTGTTATAAGAGCTGTAAGAGCCCCAATAAAATGATCTTTTAATAATAATTTAAAAAAAGAATTAATACATCAGTTTAAAGAAGTCAGTTAGAGGTCTGAAAAGGAGGGTTACAATAAATAAAAATTTTAAAAAAAGGAAACATTACCATCAAGTTGATTCTGACTCAGTGGTCTTAAGCAGCAAAACAGAACTTCCCCATAGGGTTTCTAGGGTTATATCTTTTATGAAAGAAGACTGCCACATCATTCTCCAAGGCAGTTGGTAGGTTTAAGCAACCATATCCTTTAACTAATAACCAAGCCGGGCTCCTTTACAATGAAGATGCTCAAAAAGAGAAGTGGAACAAACATTTGGAAAGGTATACTTCTAACATATTCAAATGGAAAAAAACCTTTTAAATTGAGGGAGAAAACCCACACAATTCAGAAAAGAAAATCAATGGCTAATTATTTACAAAAGCTCAGCTTCAAAAGCTTCAAAAAAATTTTTAAAAAGAAAACACCCAAAGCTATCATTTAGCAGAAATTTTAAAGAGACAAAGCAACCAGAAAAAAAGGAACAGAGGAATACAGAAGTGCTATTGGTGAAAATGTACATTGATAGAACCTCTCTAAAGGGCAATTTGGCAGCACAATTAAAGCTTACTATTTGACTGCCCTTTGCCCAGCAATTCCATTTAAACAATCAAAGACATGCACAGGTGATACAAAAATGTTCATGGATCCATTACTTATCACAATGAATCACCGGAAGCAATCTAAATGCTCAACAATAAAGAACTGGCAAAAGCAATATAATGATGGCCATTAAAATGCAATATGTGTTCTGAAGGACAAATGTTTACGACACATGAATAAGTGAGCAGACATGTTAAGGAACAATGCTGCAGAGTGATGATGGCAACAAATGCCCAAATGTGCTTGACACGATGGATGTATGCAATTGTGATAATAGCTGTACATGTCCTCAACAAATTAATTTTTTTAAAAGGTAACAGCTTCACATTTTGATATTTTTGTTTTCTAAATGTTACTGTCATTTTGTAAAAAAGAAAAAAGACACAATACTACAGTATGATTTCCTTTTGAGAAAGAAACTGTACTGAATATTTATATAAATCAAACATGAAAAGGTGTATGCTTACTAAAACATGGTTTTCTTAAGGTGGCTGTCTGATTTATGAGTGCTATAAAGAAATACTACAGAGGGGCTGAGCCCCGGTGGCGTAGTGGTTGTGCGCGGGACTGCGGCCCACTGGGACGGAGGTTCAATTCCAGCAGTGGGGCTGGGCCTCCTACTCCCACCACCGGAGAGCAGTGATGCCCAAAAAACTAAAAAAAAAAAAAAAAAAAAAAAAGAAATACTACAGAGGATAGCTTTCCCAAGTGGAAATTTGCTTCCTCACAGTGTAGGAGACTGGAAGTCTGAATTCAGGGTTCTGGTTTTGTGGCGGTTAGGTGTCACTGAGCCAGTGCCAACTCATAGTGGCCCTGTGACCCAAACAAACAAAACAAAAACCATGCTGGGTTTTGCACCACTCTCACAATTGTTATATAGGCGCCCACTCTTACAGCCGCTGTGTCAACTCACCTCTTCGAGGGGCTTTTTTTGCTGACCTACTTTACCAAGCATGAGTTTCTTTTCTAGAAGCTGCTACTTCCTCATAACCTATCCATAGTACATGAGAGGAAACCTTACCATCCTTCCTTCTAAGGAGCATTCTGACTCTACTTCCAAGATTGATGTTTGTTCCTCTGGCAGGTCCATGGTACCTTCCATATTCTTTGTCAACATCACATTTCAAAGGCATCCGTTAATTTTTTTTATATTCCTTATTTAATGTTTACCTCTCTTACCCATAGAAGGGGACTGAAAACACCATAACGTGTGCTGAGTGTACTTCCATCATTGTGACATTGACAATCTTTGTTTATAAACACTTTAGAGAGATCTTATGAAGGCAGCTCTACCCAATGCTTCTTGACAGCTTCTCCCTTAAGCACTGATTGTAGAACTGAATAAAATGGAATCATTAAGAACTTTTCTCTTTTCTCTTTTATCAAGGTGCTGTCTACAGGTCCAGTTGTAAGGATTTCGTTTTATGATGAGGTTAATGCACCTAGAAGACTTGGGTCTTCATCACTAATTGCTTCCAGTCTTTGCTTACAGCGATCAAGGTTGTGACACCTACCTATAACTGCTCAAAGATGAGCCTTTGTGTCAGTCTGGGTAGGCTAGAGAAACAAATTTCATAGACACGCATATGGATAAAGAGAAAATGTTTATATAAAAGAGGAACAGGACATTGAGAAAGCACCCCAAACCAGTTCGGTGCAAAGTCATAAATCCGTTATTAAACCATATGCCCGAAATCAGTCTATAAGGTCTCCTTCCGACTCACGAAGTCACAGGTCAGTGGGTGCAGAGTCCCGGCACTGGCAGGGGTCTCCCATGGCTCCTCGCTTCCAGGGCCCAGGGTCCATCAACAGCAGAAGCAACTCATCACTGGCAGAGTTCTCCATGTGGCCACCCCAGATTCAGAGGTCTGGCTCCATCAGGGCAAAGCCGTGTGGTCTCTTCGCTGGCTCCTCCAGCTTCTCGGATGCTGCCATCTTGTCTTGTCTGTGATTCATCATCTCTGAGGCTAACTCCCAAACACTGGGGAATATAGCTTCTCATCTTCATGAGGGAAATATCGCGAGATTTCCCAGAAGTCTCAGGAGAAAGCCATGCCCATGTAGAGGCCGCATTGGCTACTCAATGGCTATCTCCAGATTAACAGGCTAGACTCCACCCCTCCATTTCAATCATAAAATTAACATAAGCAGATGACTGCCACAGCTGTCCTCCAATCCCCGTGGCACATTACTCTTCACATAGGCCAGTCGGTTAGGTTTGCTTGGCATACAGATTTAGATAACAGCATGCACATGGAATAAGCATGGTGAAAGGCTACAACCTGAAGCACTCTCCCTGACTTTAAACCATGCAGTAATCCCCTTGTTCTGCTAGAACAAATGTCTCCTGGTCAATGTACAAGTTCTACATGAACACATATACACAACTTGGGAGTATTCTCTTTTTTCACCAAAGATCCATTTGGTATTATAAGTGACAGCCCTCAGTCCACGTCCTCTTTTGAATCCAGTTTAAATTTCTGGCAGTTCCCTGTGGATGAGCTGCTGCTGACCTCCAGATTTCTTGTCATAGATGAGTGAGCACCTCCACTACTTTAGGCAGTTGATGCTGATGGTACTTTGCCTTCCAAAGTTTTTCTGTAGTCACTGGCCTGTGAGCGTCCTGCATTCGGCATCATTGCATGTGTTTCTTGAGTCTGAAGAGGACTTTATAGATTGGTGTTGGACATATGGGCTACTATCAGACTTACGGGTTTGGACTGACTTTGGTTGGGATGCTTTCTTAATATACAATCATCCTTTATATAAAACTCTCTCTTATACACATATGCATGTTGATGAATTTGTTTCTCCAGTCTACCCAGACTAAGACACCCTTCAAGTGGAGAAATAGGCATTATTTCTAGACCCTCTAAGAGTCTCATGCTCTACCGACTGAGCTAGCCGGGTAGCTACAGACACTCTAATTTTGATACCAACAGATACAAGGGATACCCCCCACAAAACTGATGATCCTGTGTTTTCTGGATGTTTTGTCTTTTGTTTTTTTGGAGTTCATTCCACCGGGTCATACTGTTAATCAAGCTTTCTTTTTAGAGGTTCTGAAAATATTGCTTAACAGTGTGTGACACAAAAAACCAGATTTGCGGCAGACGGGAGACTGGTTTTCCCATCATGATAATGCTCTTGCAGCTATCTCAGTCTCTGGCAAAAACAGCATGCCTCTCTTATCTCATGCACCTTACTCACTGGACCTTGCTCCTGATGATTTCTTTTTATTTTCGCAAATGAAGAGAGACATGAAACAACAGTGATTTGACAACATAGAAGAGGTGAAGGAAAAAACAAGGGAGGGGATATCAGCCATCCAAACAGATGAATCTGAAAAATGCTTTCAAGTAATGGATGGTGATAAGGTTGTTTTGTAAAAATAATTTAAATATGTAGCCTTGTAAGAAAATTCTTTATTTTTATAAAACATCTTATTGGGGGCTCACACTACTCGTATCTTGATCAACATGTACATCAACTGTATGGAGACCACCTTTGCACATTTGTTGACATCATCATTCTCAAAACATCCTCCTCCTATTTATACCCTAGTATCACCTCCCCATATTTCTCCTCCCTCCTTTTTTTTACACCCCCTCGTGTATTATCTGAGATTTTTTTTAAATCAAGGGAAAAAATACCTAAAAAAAAAAACAAGGGCAAGAATCAAGAATGGACAGATTCCTTATAAAGGGCTGCATCATAATTTAGGTGCTAAGATTCCTTAATTCTTTTTTTTAAAACATTTTATTGGGTGTTCTTACCATTCTTATAACATTCCATTCATGAATGGTATCAAGCATATTTGTACATATGTTGCCATCATCATTTTCTAAATATTTACTTTCTATTTGAGCACTTGGTATTAGCTCCTCTCCTTCCCCCACTTTGTGACCCCTTGATAAATGATAAAGTATGGTTGTCTCATACCGCTGTCTCCCTTTATCCACATTCTGTTGTTCATCTCCCTCGAAGGGGAGGGGGTGTTTATGCTTCAATCATTGTGACCAGTTCTCCTTTCCCCCTACCCTCCTGGAATCGCTACTCCCGTGTCTGTTCCTGAGGGCTTTAACCCACCTGGATTCCATGTGTCCAGAGCGCTTATCTGTACCAGTGTGCATGCTCTGGTCTAGCCAGAGCTGAACGGCACGACTGAGGCCATGATAGTTGGGGTGAGGACGTCTCAGAGAGTCGGAGGAACATTGTGTTTCATCATCGGTGCTATACTGTTCCCTTGGTAGATTCATCCCTTCCTTCTGAGCCTTCTTTGAGGGGATGTCTGGTTGTCTACAGAGTTTGTGGTCAAGTTCTTAATTCTTAAAACATCGCGAAAGATGAGCTCGACCATCAGAAATCTGTATTTCCAGCGCCCACAAATCAAACTTCTGAAACTGAATCACACAGTCTGTGCTGGTGGTAAAGTGTATTAGAAAAAATTTAACAGGAAGTCAAGTGCATATCAAAGTTTTCTCTTTTAACAACCCCAGATGATCATACAATTAAACGTCAATAGCTCAAAGTGGTTTCATTATACAGGCACTTACATTCGTGTGAGCACAATCCAACCGTATCTGTACCCATCGTCCCAGAAGGCCTTTTTCTCTTTTAAGGAGGTATGGGGGGTGGGAATGTCGAAGCAGCTCGCCTATTGATTATTTTCCTTTCAATGGTGTTTAAAGCACCCAAACCCCAGACTCTTGCAGCACTGAACCACAGATGGGACAGAGGCAGGCAGAGGCTCTGGTTCTGGGCAGGGCTTTGGGCCTTTGTCTCAGGTAGGCAAGTGTCGGAGGTTGTGGAGACCTGAGCTGCTGCTGCTCAGGCTGGCAAAACAGGGGCCAGGGTTGGGCATGAGCTACTTCTCACAAACTTCCTCTCACTTGGCTTCTTCTGCTGCCCTCCCAGCTGCCATCGCTCTCAGCGCCTGCTACTTCAGCCTCTGCCAGCAGCTCCAGGAGTGGCAGCAGCATTGAGAATGACAACCAGAAGCCGGCTCCCAGAATGGCTCAATTGTTTTCACTCAGGGACTAAATTACATAATGTCCTATTTCACAAAATACATGGTGGACATTCAACAACATATACTTTACATGCCAAGAATCCAAATGTGCCACATGCTAAGCAAAGGCATGCAGAAAAGAGGGCATGCACAATTCTAGGGCGCATGTGTTCATTTTAAAAACTGTTCACAATAATTCACCAAAATGAAGGACAAATGGTTTAACAAACACATGAAAAAAGAATATGTTCATGATCACTAGCTATCAGGGAGATGCAAATTAAAACCACAATGAGATACCACATCACACCCATAATGCTAGTCCAATTAAAAAAAAACCCAGAAAATAACAAATTCTGGAGAGTATGTAGAGAATGGAATTGAATACTTTCGATGAACTTGTAAATACATACAGCCCCTGTGGAAAAGGATATAGCGATATTTAAAGCAATTAGGAATTGCGATGCCACATGATCCAGCCACACCACTATTAGGTCTGTACCCCAAAGAAATAAGAGACACAACATGAGCGGATGTGTGCTCTCCCATGCTCATTGCAGCACAGTTCACAATAAGAAGGAACTGGAAGCAGCCCAGATATCCAGCAGTGGAAGAATGGATAAAGAAACTCTGGTACACACACACAACCCTAAAAAACAGTGGCGAAAGCTCAAAAGCATGTGCTCATTTTAAAAACTGCTCACAACAATTCACCAAAATGAAGGGCAAGTGGTTCACAAACACGTGAAAACACATGATATGAAAGGATCTGGAGGGCTGAGCCCTGGTGGCATACTGGTTGAGTGTGGGACTGGGGCCCATTGGCTTGGAGGTTCAAATCCAGCAGCAGCTCTCCGGGAGCAAAGCTGGGTAGCTCCCACAATCACCAGAGGGCAGTGATGCCCTCCCCCCCACACCAAAAAAAAGAAAGGATCTGGAAACCTTTATGTGGAGTGAAGAAAGACAATCAAGAAAGAACAAGCACTGCATGAGCGCACTCCTATCAGGAGAAACTCCAATTAAACAAATCTTAGGGACCAATTCCTGAACAAAAGGAGGGAAGGCTACCTCCTGGCCCTGAACCTCACACCACCGCCCGGAGAAGCACTTCACAAGAATCAGCTTGAAGGAGGAGACCTCACCTTGACTGGGGTCACTCTTTCAAGAGGCAGGAAAAGAAAGAAGAAGATTATCCACTTGATGCTATACAACACCAAGACAAGGCTGGGACAAATCGATGGGCCCCCACAGGAATGGAAGAGGGACCTTGCTGGAAAATTAACACCAGGGCAGGAGAGCGGCTCTACATTTTGGAGGAGACGGGATATTTTTTGTTGGTGAACATGGTGGGTGAATGAGGAGGGGCAAACTCACATTGGGAAGGGATGTCGAGCAATGATGAGAGGGAACCTGGGGCGTCGGGGGTGGGGGGCAGATTTTATGTTCCTGAGTAGACACTATGGAGATGTTTCTACCTAACTCTTGGTAAGCCAGGCCATGGACTAAGCACCATGACGACTTTGGTCACTGGCCTTGCAGACACATGGCTTCCCCATGGGCCACACCAAGATAGAGGCCCAACAGAAAGAACTGAGTCCTGCCTCGATGCTGCCTGTACCTTGGATTGAGGTCTAAGGTACTCTGATGGGAGAGGAAGCAGAGTGTGGCTGCCTTGGGGCTGTGGAAGTACTGGCCAACGAACCTTGGGTGAGACCCCTGGCTTGGTGGGTGTCCAATTGAAAGTGACCCACATTCACTATATATTTAGTACATCCATGCTCCCCTTGCATTAATATGACGGGTTTTGAACTGCTGGGCAGGGATCTACACCTGAAAAAAATTGATGCAGGAAGTTTTCCCCTGACACCAATCCCCATGCTCAGTGTAAACAGAGCTCTATCTATTGGGAGATCTAACTGTTCAGGGCAAAAACTCACCGGGTGCGGCTGGCAATGGAACTGTCCTTGCATAGACTCTTCATAGCAACAGAGTTTTGAGTTCTGGGTTATTGGAAAATTTGTTGATGTTATACCCCAGGGGGATGATTGACAATGTTTTTCTTCTTTGTTTCTTTGGGGTTTTTTTTTTCTGCGTTTTGTTTTTGTTTTGCTGGCTTGTTGCTTTTGTTGGTCTTGTGGGGTTTTGTTTTTGTTATAATATGACTGCCAAAGAAAATCAGAGTCCTGCATAACCCATATGACAGAACAATAATAATTTGTGAAGTATTGAGGGTTGGTGGGGGAGGGAGAGCAGGGACAGAGGGGAAAGGATGGGAGGCTGATATCAAGGACTTGAGTGGAAAAGCAGATATTTGGAGAATGGTAACAGCAGTAGACATGCGAAGGTGTTTGGCACAGTATAAGTATTTATGTATTGTGAAAAATGATGTACGAGCCCTCAACAAAATGATTTAAAAAAATGAAACGTATAAGTTTTCAGGAAGAAAGTCTGAAATACCTTTTAGGGTAGTCTATATATTGGAACTTATATATAAAATGTATTTAATTAAAATAATGTTTGTTACTAACTCTACATATTTTATTTTTATATTAGAGTTGACATTTGTGGTTATGTAATTTTTTTTCTTTCTTTTTTTTGGGCATCACTGCCCTCAGGTGGTGGGAGTAGGAGGCCCAGCCTTCGTTCCATGGAGCTGGAATCGAACCTCCATCCCAGTAGGCCGCAGTCCCGTGCACAACCACTATGCCACCGAGTGGTTATGTGATTTTAGAAAGAGTTCAAATCCACCTACAATAGTGATTCCCAGTAGTGGTTGTTTGATCTGGTATCAATAAAACTAACTACTATATTTATTTTTAAAAATGAAAAAAGAAAAATATGTGTGTGTGCACACACAATCACTCTTTGATATAAAACTACCTGGACTAACACATTTAGAAAACTAATTTGTTGAAAGTGAAATCAGTAAGCTAGGGAAGAGCTAAAATCTGAACCTGGGACTTACAATGACAGCTCTTGAACATTATACATTGTACTATCCCAATTTCTTCAAAGATGGTCTAGATTCCACACCATAAAGATGCCTGGTGGTGCTGTGGGTTAGGCACAGGATTGCTAAGTGTACGGTCACAAGTGTAAACCCACCCACCACTCTATGGGAACAACATGGGAGCTCTGCTCCCATCAAGACTGACATTCTAAGAAACCCTATATAGGGTTGCTCTGTGTCAGAATTGACCCAATGGTAGTGAGATTAGGCTTGGCTTGGAGTAGATCACTTTATTATTATTATTTTAATTATAATAAAATTTTAGTGCAAATTAGGTGGAGTACATTGTTTGTTAAAGGCAAAATACTATCATCACTCAATAGGGCAAAATACTTGTAAGAATACACACAGAGGGCTGAGCCCCGGTGGCGTAGTGGTTGTGCGCGGGACTGCGGCCCACTGGGACGGAGGTTCAATTCCAGCAGTGGGGCTGGGCCTCCTACTCCCACCACCGGAGAGCAGTGATGCCACCCCCCCCCACAAAAAAAAAAAAGAGTTACATTCCGGGAAACTCATAGGGGCAATTCTAGCTATGAGACACCAACATCTCAATGGCAGTGAGTTTGGTTTCATTATAGGTATATTTTTTCTACCAAAACTAGACACACAAAAATCCTACATAGTACGTGGTATGTACAAGAGATCATGTGAAATCAAGACATAATTTTAAAGACATGCAACAAAGTGACCAAAAATTAACCAAAGAAGTAATTTTTGTTGCTTTTTCTTTTTTCATTTCTGATTACACACTTTATACAAAATTTTCAGAGAGTACTAGAATCGGATTGGAAAGTTGTCATTGTTATTTACTAACTAGTTTCTAAGTGAACTGAAAGAAAATTATGACAATAGATACTGAAGTATTTTAAAGACTAAATAAAGTAAAAACGAAGGGTGTAGTTGGACATAGGTATGTATCCAAAAGTTAGTTCCTTTTTCTTGGATGATAGGACTTAACCCAAATAGTTTCTCATTGTGCTTTCCCATATAACCTCTTTGAAGTAAATCCAGACTGAGACAGGCTAGGAAAAAAGGCATGGAGATCTACTTCCAAAAGGTGCTCAATGGAAAAACACCACAGGTCACACATGAGCAAATACTGCCCGGCACAGTGCTAGAAGATGAGCCTCCTGGTGAGAAGCCCTCGAGCAGTGGCCACAATGACCAAGCAAGCCAACAATCGCAATGACGGGCAATCGCTGTTCCGTACAGCAGAGTTGGAGCTGAACTAAAAGCTTCAGTGGCTGCCTGTTTTACAATTTTCCCATGCTATGCATACTTCAGTGTTCCTGTGGCCTTCCGTCAAAATGCAGCTCTTTTGAAGCCCTGACCATTTGAAAGCAGAAATCAGACACTTTGATGTCTGTTAGGGGAGGAATCTGTTAAAGAACCATTTTCTTAATTTCCAAATGGTGAGAAATTTGAGAGATGGTAACTGTCAGTACAAAGCTGAGAAGATTTAATGGGGGCCGGAAGGATCTGGCAGGAATCCACATCGTTAGGGATGACTACCTACTTCCACCTTCTTAAGAGAAGGAACTTGCCAAACAAATTAAGCAACCCTGTCATCAAATGCTGAACAACTTTGCAGCCCACATAACTTCTCAAAAATGAGGAAGATAACATATATGGAGTGAGGGATACAGGTGGGGGAAGGAAATGACACCCCCCAAATGGCATTTAAGTCTATAATGGTAGAACACTCATATTTGGTTCAACATTTTACAGAGTAATGGTTTCAATAACCTTGATAAAGTCAACAGAAAAAGGCAGAAAGCTAGAAATTCTGAACTGTAACTCTGGATTGTAGCAGAGCGAGAAGTCTGCCACCTGCTGACAGAAAAACTGAATTGTACAGCTCTTCTTGAAGCCCTTTCAAGGGAGGAAACAGGTTGGCAACAGGTAAGGTTTATGATGTAAGGGGTCCTGACTGGTGCAAAAGTTTAGCACCTGGGGCTTCTAATGGAATGGCTGTAGGTTTGAGTCCACCCAGAGATCATCAAAGACAGTTTTGTGGTCTGTTTCTGACTTATCAGCCACTGAGAAGCAGTGGCAGCACAGTTCTACTCTGACAAATGTGGAGTGGCCAGAGGTCAGACACAACTCAATGGCGACTGGCAAGGCTTCTGTCATTGGATCTCAACTACATAAGTAAGTAAGTCATTTTACTAAATGTAGAAAAATACGTAAAAGTTATAACAGCATTTAAGACTCTTCTTAAGCATCTTAATTCAATAACACAAAGCAATGGGCTATCTAAACAATTGTGGAAGTAAAGAAAAGAAGAAAATATGGATGTGATTCCAAATAAACAGGGGGCATCCAAACTACTAAGAAAAATGGAGGATAGCCCAAAGCACTTCACAAACATTTTGGAGTTCTTCAGAGGTCGTGTTTGCAATCTCTCTCTTCTGTTTTCCTCTTTCTAATGCTCCCATTGGCATGGAAGACTCATCATCTTTTACCAACCTTGTTTTAGTACTTGTTGGTGGCATAGTGGTTATGTGTTGGGTAGTATTCTACAAGGTCAGTCGTTCAAAACCAGCCGCCCCTCAGAGGACAGATAGGGCTTTCTACACTGGCAGAGTTAGAATCTAAGAAACCCAAAGGCACAGTTCTCCCCGTCTTCTACATGGAATCGCTGGGCGTCAGCATTGATTTGATGGCAGTGTGTCTGACTTGTGGGTTCTTTGGAGTTCACTCACCTCCACTTGGCTAACTTAGTCTGTGTAGCTACTAGATGAATCATACTAACTTGTATCCCAGGTCATCTCACTTGCTTATTTAAAATAAACACACTCAGAGGCTTCTTATTCAATGAATGACAGCCACTTTATCTGATAACCATAATGCTCTACAACAGTACCCTAAGACAGCTTAGCAGCTACACAATACTTTATTAGACAAATGTATCACAATTTGTTTAACCAAAATTTGTATACTGCTACATACAGTCTCGGGCATCTTTATTAACCCTCTCCTTTTTCTCGTATTATTACAAAAGTTTGACTGCTTCAGTTTTGACTCCTTGTAAGCAAGTGAGGCCAATGTTTTACTGACAGGTAGAACTTACACTTTTACTGGGGCTAAGAATTTAAATTGTGTATTTGCTCAAGGGTTCTCAAACCTCAGTATGCATCAGAATTCTTGGGAGGGCTGGACTCTAACCCCAGAGTTCCTGATTACCATATATACTTGAGTATAAGTCAACCCAAATATCAGCTGAGGCACCTAATTTTATCACAAAAACGGCATTTAAAATGTGTAGGGAAACTCAGCTTACACACGGGTATATACGGTAAGTAGATTTTAGTAGGGCAAGAGCCAGATTTGTTTGGTGGTAGGTTTGTCTTTTCACATTTTTGGTGAAGTTTTATTTCTTCTGATGTGTACAGCTTTTTAACTTTTCAGTGCCCGGTTTTTATTATTACTGCTGTCTTTTGTTTTTGTGTGCTAAGCCAATTAACTAAACCATCTCATTGTACAATCCAGTGACTACCTTCTTCAAGGTGTGCAACCACATTCATGCTCTTTTTGTTTTCCCTCCCCATTAACATGAACTCAGTGGATTTCCTAGCTAATCTTTTTATTTTTTCCCTATCTAATCTTTCAAGCTGCTGTTGCCAATTTGATCCTCTATCTCACCCACCGAGGCAAACTTACATAAAACAATCAGCTAGATTATTGCTTGATTTTTTAAAAACTTCATGGGATTATCTCAGGATAAAGTTTCATAGCGCCAGCCAGTCGCCACGGCTGCAGAAAGTCTGGAGTCCGGAAGAATTTGAAAGTCTGCTTGGTATGCTTCCGTTTTTGATCAGAATTCTTTGGTTGAATCCAAGCACACCAGTGTGCGTGATCCAAGGACGGTAAATAATAAAATTCCAAAAAAGGGAAGGTAATAGTATCAGAGTTTAAATTGTGAACACCTGGTTTGCAGTGGAAGCCCAAAATCCATTTGCAGGGTCCCCACATGGACTAAGCCTCTCATCCATAGTTATGATATGAATAACCTTGCTACCAGACAGAGTGCTATAAAGTAGAATATAGTGGGAATGGGTAGGTTAAAATGTAACACCTTGCAATTTGCTTTTACTTTTGATCCATTTTAAGGTTGTTTCACTTTTTCATATTCTCTGCTTTCTTTTCCATAGAGGCTTTTCTATGGTAAGCCTAGCTGGGATTTGTTTGTTTGCTTGCTTCCAATTTGTGTTTTGTATGATTTTCTGTATGTGAAATCCCGGAGAGGGAGATCTGCAGGGACAGTCATTGGATTGGGGTGTGGCAGAGGAGGGGAGTGAGAAGTGGGGAGGAAGTGTCGAGATGAGCCCCAGTGGTCTAGTGGTTGTGTGCAGGACTGTGGCCCAAATCCTGGTTCAAATCCAGCAGCAGTTTTTCAGGAGCAAGGCTGGGCCTCCTACTCCCACCAAGGAGCAGTGATGCCCACAAAAAAAAAAAGCAAGCAAGAAAGAAGAAAATGTCTTGAAACTGATTGTGATGGGGATTGCACAAATCTTCTCAATACGATTGAATGATTAAATTGAGTCATATGTGACGTATAAAGCCAATAAAACTACTTTAATTTTTTTTTTTTAATTCTTCTACGGAATCCTTGATTAAAAGATCCCCTAGTGGTCATCATCCATTCCATCTGGTCTCATGGCAGAGAAGACAGCTGTAATAGAGGTAACCAGTCATCCCCCCCATCCCTCCACCCCCTCACCCCCATGCTCCTTCTTCCTTTGTGGCTCCAGCTGAGCAGACTCATTGCTGTGCTCTGCTGGGCTGTTTGCAAGCTTTGAAAGCCCCAAGCACTATGCAGAACGCTCCAAGGCAGGGCAGAAGCTCTCATGCCAAAACTGTCTGCTGGATCAAGGACAGATCTCAGGGTCCAAAAGATACACTCCACTCCTGGCTCTTCTCTCTTGCCGGTAACAAGATCCCCACTTCCTGCTTCTGAGATGGTTTATTTTACAACAAGCAGAATGTCAATCACAATGAACTCTGTTAGCAATCACTCATAGCTTAATCATATAATCCAATGGGTCTTCTCTCCGACCATCTTACCACACCCATGAGGAAAAAAGACATTTGGCAGGAGTAACAAAGACTAGTCCTAAAAGAGCCATACTAAATACTTCACTGCACTATAGAATCTTTCAAAACTCGACTTTGGTTTTATTTATGATATCCCTTCTGCCTAACATTACCCCTTCCCTCCTGACTTCCTGTTAAACTTATGTTTGAAGTTCCTCATTAACTGACCCTACAGTTTCACAGAATCACTTACATAATCTAAGTAGAGTTAAGTGTAACCTTAGTCATGTTTTCATATTTTCTACATGTTTCTGCTGAGCTCTGTGGCTAAGAGCACTGACTACGGGTTCAGAGAGACTTAGCTTGAACCCAGGCTTTCCTTCTTTCTGGGTGTGTGACAACGAGCAGGGTCCAGTTACTAAAACTCTTGCAGACACATTTCTAAATCTATATCTAGAAAATGGCAGGAAGATTGAGCAGGCTAGGGTTAGCCACAGCTCCCAGAACTGCTATGAAGAATAAATGAAATTCGTAACGACTCAGATTTCAGCAACATAATAAATCCTTAAACATAAGAACTTTTATTGTTGTTGTTTAACTTACTTGCCTGACTCTATTCTACACTGTAAGCTCTTTTAAGTCGTGGTTGTGCTTTATTCACCTTTATCTAATGAAAGTGATTATTATAAAGGTAGCCACAGTAAGCATTCAACAAATGTTTGTAAATAAGTAGTATATTTGTCATTGAACATGGCATGTCTCCCTAAAGAGGGGAAATAAGTCACATACATATACTTATCCAATTTTCAGTGCAGTATGTGAAAATTTACAAGTTTTAAAGTTAGCATTTCCAAAAACCAACGTGCAAAAATAAAAAAAACTTATAGAAACAGAAGAGAAGTATCTATATAATACATCTCATTTAAAAGAAAACAAAGAAACACACCCACAAAAATAGCAAACCTTAAAAAAAAAATAGCAAACCTTAACCTTGAGACCAAAATATTGTTACATGGCAAATAATTAGATGTTTTCAGAGCATATTTTAAAACCTACGTATTAGTTTGACAAAATAACTTCCGAAATGGAAAATACGTTTCAGTTGCATCCTTGTTCAATGGAAAGAAAAGTACAAGGAACTTGCTAGATAAATCAAGATTCTGTTTAAGATGTATAAGGTTTCCAATTACAATAAATCAGTTATGTCAAGGATTGGTCTTGCTCTAAAAACACTGACCCAGATTAATATTAATAATTTTAAAGGTGCTGAAATAAAATAATTTTTAAAAATACAAGACAATTCCTACAATGAACCTTGAAATAAATTGAATAAATCTACCTTTAGTCATGCATTTTCATTATTCTGATCCTTCTACCTTTTCATATAAAGAACTACGTATAAATGCTATCTCTAAAGAATACACAGAATGTTTACAATCTGTGGTTCAAAATGTTGCAGTTAGCTAGTGCAATGGAATCCAGATGTCAGGTTACACATACCCAGAGCTTCTTATTAGCATCTGTGAAGGTCCCTCAGTCACAAAGCACTTTTGCCGGTTAGGAGCCAAAGTTAAAAGGCAATATATATTTTTTTTGGTGGGGGGGGGGGGAGCATCACTGCTCTCTGGAGGTGGAAGTAGGAGGCCAAGCCCCACTGCTGGAATTGAACCTCTGTCCCAGTGGGCCACAGTCCCGCGCACAACCACTAAACCACCGGGGCTCAGCCCAAAAGGCAATATTTTTTTCTTTATTTCTTTCTTTTTTTTTTTTTTGTGGGCATCACTGCTCTCCAGTGGTGGGAGTAGGAGGCCCAGCCCCATTGCTGGAATTGAACCTCCGTCCCAGTGGGCCGCAGTCCCGCGCATAACCACTATGCCACCAGGGCTCAGCCTCTCATTAATTTTTCTAACGTGGCTATTAGAACGGCCTTGATGGCAACTAACAGCTAGTAGAAAAATTTAAATTGCATCGGAGGCTCATGGTATGTCTATTAGACAAGCACCCACCTAGAGCAGTGGTTTTCAACCTTCCCAATGTCGTGACCCTTTCCTATTCCTCCTCATGTTGTGGTGACCCATAAACCATAAAATTATTTTCATTCTTACTTCATAACTGTAATTGTGCTACTGTTATGAGTCATATTGTAAATATCTGATAGGCAGGATGTATTTTCACTGTTATAAGTTGAACATAATTAAACATGATTAAAGCATAGTGATTAATCACAAAATGACAAAATAATAATTGATAAATTATCAAGGGCTCATGAAAGAGGAGGAGCAAGGAGGGAGGGGAAAAATGAGGAGCTGATTCCAAGGACTGAAGTAGAAAGCAAATGTTTTGAGAATTATGAGGGCAACAAATGTACAAATGCACTTGACACAATGGATGAATGTATGAACTGTGAAAAGAGTTGTATGAGTCCCCAATAAAATGATTTCTTTAATCACACACACACACACACACACACACAAAAAAAAAAAAAGAGAGGTGATGGCAAGGAGTTCAGGAAGGCAGATAAAGTTTTGAATGAATTATAGTAGCAACTGTACAATACTGCCTGATATGACTGATTTACCTACATTAACTTCCAATAAGATGGTTTTGGAAAACCTGAGAAGTTGGCTATTACGCTCTTTAAAAATGGCAATGTGAATTAATTTTTTTAATTACTGGTAATTTAATACACAAGTACAACTTATACACACAAATATAAAATGATGCCAATTTATATAAATCAAGAATATCAGATTCTTTTGTAACATTTTGAATCTTTCTTCTGGGGAAAAAAAAACTTGCTCTGACTCTGGTTTTTCCTGAGTGTCTCCCTCTTTCTTCACACACAGACTTACAGACACAACACCGCTCCTATGAGAAGCCTACAGCAGTCGTTCTACTACTCAGTCACTCTGATTTGTTAAATCTCATGACATCCTACCCCGACCCTGTAATTTGACACTCACTATTATTGCCTGCTCTGGCTTAGGCACTGGGCTGCTAACTAGAAGGTCCGCAGTTCAAACACACCAGTTTTGCCAAGGAAGAGGGATGCGACTGTCTGCCCTGCAAAGGCTTGCAGTCTTTGAAACCCTAGAGAGCAATTCTCTTCTGTTCTACAGAGTCGTCTCAGTCAGAATGGACTCAACTCCTCCCTCCCAAAGTCAGAATCAACTTGACAGTAATAGGTTTGGCAGTCTCTTCCATCTCAGGGCTTTCGATAAAAAAACCAGCAACAACTCACTGCCATCAAACTCACTCTGACTGATAATGACCCTATAAGACAGGGTAGAATTGCCCTGCGGGTCTCTGAGAGTGTAACTCTATGGGAATAGAAAGCCTCATGTTTCACCCGCGGAATGGCTGTGGTTTTGAACTGCTGACCTTATGGTTAGCAGCCCAATGTGTAATCACTATTCCACCGGGGCTCAGCACTCTGAAATTTTAAAGACTATGCTTCTGCCTATGCTTCTCTCCAGTTCCTTAATAGATAATTATCTGAAACATTCAGCCCTGGCCTTCTTTTACTTCTATATAAGCAAATACTTACACACTGTCTCCATTTCTTCTGGAACCTCTGACAGACACTTCCACTTGAATGTCACGCAGTCGCCTCATACCCAACACCTCTGAAAACAAACTCCTCTTCTGCACAAAACTGGTTCTAGCTCTCTGTGTTAGTCCGGGTAGACTAGAGAGACAAATCCATTGACATTCATAGTGGGCTGGAGCCCTCTTTCATAGCAGGCTGGAGCCTGCTTTCTTACAGATTCATTCCTTGTGCTTCTCCTTCCTCTGCATCTCCGTTCATTTATAACAACACATAGAGGTTATTGTGTATACATTTTCATGTGTTTTTATATTATATTCAACTTCTAGTGTTTATAAATGCCTTAATTTCCTCAAAGATCAGGGCTTAAATTTAATTTCTTAGTGGTTTTTGTGAATGGGACTCTTTCCACTGCATTTGCTATCTAATTTTGCTGCTATGGAAAAGGTAGGAGCCCCGGTGGCATAGGTCTAAGCACTTGGCTGTTATAAGTGTTTATGATTCAATTTTAGTTTCTGGTCACTAGAGAAATCTTACTAATTCTACAAGGGTTTGGTTGTTTATTTGTTCCTGAAAAATGTCTGTGCAGATAATGACACTGTAAGTTGGAAATTCAGTCTCTTCAGGTACGCATATTTAATCTTTCTTGATTAATATATTGGCTAAATTATTCTTATCATTTTTTATAACTCATAAGGCATAAGAAGCAAGGTGTCTGTGATAATAAGGTTTTGTGTCAGCATGGTGGGCTAGATTCTCCCATTATATGATAAGGTGGTCAGGTCTAGGTTGGGTTCTTCTGTGAAGCACCCAAGTTGTTTATGATATTCAAGCAGAAAAGGTAGAGTACCACATCTTAAGCTAGTCACAGTCTTGATACAATTGAAGGAAGTTCCCTGGGGTGTGGCCTACCCTTTAGTATAGACTGGCAGTGTGGGGAAGCTAACTCTCTCCCACTGCTGGATCTGGATCCAGCGCCTGGCTGGTTGACCTCATGTTACATTGCCTGTCGATCCTGCGAGCCATTCGCAGACTGTCACACTTAGAGCTGATCCTGGATTCATTCAGCTCGGCATTATCAGCCTGTGGTCTTCCTACTTTGCTTTCCTGTGCATGTGACACTGCAGTTCCATGAGTCAGAAGAAGCCTCTAATTTACACCTGACCCACAGACTTGCACTGAACTAGATGTACATTTCTACTGCTGTATAAACCATTTTCTAATATAAATCTCTTTCTATGTACATAAACATTCAGAGTCACTGGTTTTGATTCTCGAGAGAACTCAGCCTCACACAGTGTCTATCTTATATTACATTTGATAAATCGACTCTAGAACATAGTGTCATCACATTGTGCTGCACATGAACAGTGCATGACAAGCAATTAAAAAAAAAGCTTTCCAGATCACTTCTCTGGGGGGGGGTCATCACTGCCCTCAGGTGGTGGGAGTAGGAGGCCCAGCCTTTGCTCTGAGGAGCTGGAATCAAACCTCCATCCCAGTGGGCCACAGTCCCGCGCACAACCACTACGCCACCAGGGCTCACCGCCCCCCAACCCCCCGTCAGTTTTGTCATACACATCTTTCCCTTTTTAAACTTTCTTCTACTTTGTTGAAAATAAAAACAGCGTGTTATATACCCATTCGACAATTTTTATATGTACAACCGGTGACCTGGTTACATTCTGTGAGTTGTGCAACCAGTCTCAACTTATTTTAATTTCAGACCCACTGACATACAGAGTTCAAAGAAAATATAACTCTTTATTGTTTTTACTGTCTCTGGGGTTAATTTTTTTTTTCAAATTGTAGATAAGACATAGTTAGCTTCCTAAATATAGGCAGTAGGAATATTGCTGGGGGCTGAGCCCCAGTGGAGTAAGTGGTTGAGTGCGGAACTGCAGCCCACAGGCTTGGTGGTTCAAATCCAGAAGCAGCTCTCAGGAGCCCTGGGAAGCTCCCACGACCACCAGAGGTAGTGATGCCCCCCCCCCTCAAAAAAGAAATACTGCTGGTTTATTTATGTGCTAAATATTGAGCCTGGGAAAGAATTTTTTTCCCAATAATTTTATTGAGGGGGTCTTACTTGGGAAAGAATAATTTTAAAGTTTCCTTTTGGGGAAAAAAAAAGGCATGATTACATGCTAAGAGAAAAGAACACAGAGTGAGTCCCTCTTGACATCCAGAAAGATCCCCAGCCTGTTGCAGGTGAAACTCATGAAACTCACTGCCATTGAGTTGACTCTAACTCACATCAACCCCATAGGACAGGGCGGCTCCTGGGGTTACATTTAAATTGTCACACCACAAAGTTACACGTGCCAAGTAGTAATGACTATTGAATTGTACCTGTATAATATACTGAATTGGAAAACAGTGTGATCCTCATATTTTTACAATAAACATGAAACCGTTAATGGTATGTTGTATGAATTTTGCTCTAATTGTTTAAAAAATTGGGAATCTTTCTGTTTTAGTTTTAGTGCAAGCACCAATATGCTAGATTTAACATGAGTTCAGAGGATTAAGCCAAACAACCTCCCCCCCTCCCCCCATGTATGTATTTATGGGTTGGGTGATAATGACACCTTGGTGATACCTTCTCTCACCAAGTTCTGAGGCCCTGTTGCTATTAGAAAA